>CM069450.1:75938619-75966906 GCA_035610835.1 Ophiura sarsii | reverse complement strand
AAGGCTACAACAAATCTTAAACTTATCTTATTATGACCCCATATGCAGGATGTCACCAAGTACGTCAAAGCCAAGTAAGAGTGGGGTAGCTAGGTTTTTCATGGGGGAACGGGCAAGAAATGATATATAGTGAACCGACAAGATTGTTCTGACTAAAGAAATTCGCGCTAAAATCAGGCGCGTACCGCCCGACAGTGGCGTAAATTTTCGTAAAAGGTTGCCCCAAATGTTTTCCCAGTCAGTCACCTCGTGAATTTCACGTAAGTGGGGGGGGGGGGGGAGGTTGGGGGGGGGGGGGGGGGGGGGGGGGGGATTTCGCACGGTCAAAAAATTTCGCACGCGGTCACAAAATTTGCGCGGTCACAAAATTTCGCAGTCCAAAAAGCACAACACTCAACAAATAATGCCCAATCCTCAGAAGTATGTCGTCCCGACAGTGGCGTACATTTTCGTAAAAGGTTGCCCCAAATGTTTTCCCAGTCAGTCACCTCGTGAATTTCACGTAAGTGGGGGGGGGGGGGGGGGGGGGTCACAACATTTTGCGCGGTCACAAAATTTCGCAGTCCAAAAAGCACAACACTCAACAAATAATGCCCAATCCTCAGTGTTTTCGGCCTAGGACCTATTTTTTTCTTCTTCTTATGCGAATTTAGCGTCCCGGTATTGCGAATTTAGCGTCCCGGTATTTGGAGCCGTGGGGGGGGGGGGGGGGGGCAACTTTCCCCCCGGTCGGTACGCCACTGGCTAACATTTAGGACTTTACACTATTTTTTGCTATGCCTTGAGGTACATTTTGGCTCTAAACAAGCTTGTACCCAATAGATTGGATTTTGTGGACACATGCGCGCGTAGTGCGCGAAAAAAATGCCGCGAACAAATTCCATGATCTGTGTACTTTTGACCATCATAATTCCATGTCAAATGAACCGATATAGTGCCGATCTCAAACATTTTGGATACAATTTTATGATTTTTTTTTTGTGGGGGTCCAGGGGCGAAGCCCCCGGAAGCTGTTGGATATTAACGGTAAAAAACAGTATGGCCCATTAGGAAAAAAACGTGTGAGGCCCCCCCCCCCCCTTTTTGTCAAGTAAAAACCATGTGACCCCCTGTTTTCTGCCCCGCCCCTCCTCCGGTGGAACTTATGAACGGTCCCTTATCGTCTTCTTGTTATATAAATAGCACAGATTTGTTTCATCTGTGTACTTTTGCCAATCATATTTCCATGATTCCTTTGGTCAAATGAACCGACAGTGCCAATCTCAACCGACACGACGTTACCGCCCCTCCCTGGCCATTGCCCCTGATACCCCCCTCCCAATTGAAATACCTAGTTACGCCCCTGAAAATCAGCAAACCGTTTATTAACACTTTCCACGCCGCTATTGATTTGCCATAATTATACACAACCGAATTTTCAAACCTTTCACATTTAGCTTCCAAAGTCTATCTTAAGGGTAACTGAACCAATACTAGGCATGTTTGCACTTATCTTAATGCATTTTTTTCACGGTGATTACATGCATATATGGCAAAGAAATTCAATATTTCTGACTTATAAAACATTTTGTGACATTTTGGAAATGTCGTCTCCAGACGCCTGCCGCGTGGAAAGTGGCATTATTGACGTCTAGTGAAAATTGTGGTGATGGTCTTACTCTTGATCAATTATAAGTTCAAAAGTTCAAGTTCACGATTCATATTTATGGACTTTTTGAACCCTGATGGTCCCGGCTTAATCAATTTAAAATTACAAATCATATTATTTCTGGGACATCCATATGCCCGGCTGATATGGGGACCGGGATTTAACGTTAAAATGAAGGCTAATAAACACAAAAGATAAAAAACACATACCGGTATTAATATTGCGGGAGCCGGGACTCTAAACACGTATAGGTATATAGGTCTCCTACATAAAGCCCGCCCACCGCTCTGGAGGCTGCACCGTATTATATAGTTGTTATTAAATACTAGCGGGACGCCCGTCCTGCGGACGGGCTCTCCCGCTAGGAAGTAGGGCCTACCAGATAAACACCTACAAAAATAAAGTGTTGAAAATTTATAATGAAACACATAGGAATACATTAGAACAATATTTAAACATTTTTGTTTTAAATCAAAAGGTTTTGTAGCCTAATTCAAAAGTTTTTAAATTTCAATTTTCCCCCTCCCCCTTTCCTCCCTGTCCCCTCCCGGCCCGCCCCCGTCCAGTGGCATATCCGTTACGCAATTTAGCATCACATTTTTTCATTAACCCCCTGTCTCCCAAACCACATTACATCATTACACACAACCCCCATTCGTCACCGCCCCGCCCGCCCCTCCCCGTGGCATACCTCAACCCCAAAGCCCAAAGTTCCCCGCCCGCAATTTATCTCAACGCCAAGGCCTAACCTTAACTATCTCCCGTAGCGGCGTACTTCTCCAATATTTGTCCGCCCGCGTGTCACATACACTATCAAATCCCACATCTGACACCATCGTTACGCAATTTAATAATACATTTCTTTATTAACCCCATCCCAAACTACATAACCATAACATAACCTAGGCCCTAAAGGGATCATTACACACAACCCCTAACCGCCCCGCCCCCGCCCCGTGGCTTATGCAACCCCAAGGCCTAAACCGAAACCAACTTCCGTGGCGCAGCGTATTTCTCCAATATTTGCCCGCCCGCGTGTGTAGGGGTGCGTGGGTGTAGTGCGTGTGCGCGTTTATTTTGCATGGCGCACTGCTGCGCGCTATATGTAACGCGCGCCGACTGCATGGTTACAGTGTACGCAGAGAAAAACAAACATGGCCCGTAGAAATTAGTCCCTAAAAAAAACTTTGATTGCTGCTTCAAATGTGAATATTTTGACCAGATTTTCGCCATTGGTCTTAGATTTTGTTTTATTAAAAAGTGTATGTCTTATTACCTTCAATCTGTCGAAAAAACCGTCTTATTACTGATATTTAAGAAAATTTCAACCTCAGCCCAATACGTGCAAATGATTTTTTTTTTTTTAAATGATCTAGAAACATCTGTTTAGTTTATATATGACTTCTATTATGTCTTATTACCTTCAATCTGTCGAAAAACCCGTCTTATTACTGATATTTAAGAAAATTTCAACCTCAGCCCAATACGTGCAAAAAAAAATTTTTTTTTTAAAATGATCTAGAAACATCTGTTTAGTTTATATATGACTTCTATTATGTCTTATTACCTTCAATCTGTCGAAAAACCCGTCTTATTACTGATATTTAAGAAAATTTCAACCTCAGCCCAATACGTGCAAAAAAATATTTTTTTGAAAAATGATCTAGAAACATCTGTTTAGTTTATATATGACTTCTATTATGTCTTATTACATTCAATATGTCGAAAAAACCGTCTTATTACTGATATTTAAGAAAATTTCAACCTCAGCCCAATACGTGCAAAAAAATATTTTTTTGAAAAATGATCTAGAAACATGTTTAGTTTATATATGACTTCTATTATGTCTTATTACCTTCAATCTGTCGAAAAAACCGTCTTATTACTGATATTTAAGAAAATTTCAACCTCAGCCCAATACGTGCAAAAAAAAATAATAATAAAAATGATCTAGAAACATCTGTTAAGTTTATATATGACTTCTATTATGTCTTATTACCTTCAATCTGTCGAAAAAACCGTCTTATTACTGATATTTAAGAAAATTTCAACCTCAGCCCAATACGTGCAAAAAAAAAAAAAATGATCTAGAAACATCTGTTTAGTTTATATATGACTTCTATTATGTCTTATTACCTTCAATCTGTCGAAAAACCCGTCTTATTACTGATATTTAAGAAAATTTCAACCTCAGCCCAATACGTGCAAAAAAATATTTTTTTGAAAAATGATCTAGAAACATCTGTTTAGTTTATATATGACTTCTATTATGTCTTATTACATTCAATCTGTCGAAAAAACCGTCTTATTACTGATATTTAAGAAAATTTCAACCTCAGCCCAATACGTGCAAAAAAATATTTTTTTGAAAAATGATCTAGAAACATCTGTTTAGTTTATATATGACTTCTATTATGTCTTATTACCTTCAATCTGTCGAAAAAACCGTCTTATTACTGATATTTAAGAAAATTTCAACCTCAGCCCAATACGTGCAAAAAAAAATAATAATAAAAATGATCTAGAAACATCTGTTAAGTTTATATATGACTTCTATTATGTCTTATTACCTTCAATCTGTCGAAAAAACCGTCTTATTACTGATATTTAAGAAAATTTCAACCTCAGCCCAATACGTGCAAAAAAAAAAAAAATGATCTAGAAACATCTGTTTAGTTTATATATGACTTCTATTATGTCTTATTACCTTCAATCTGTCGAAAAAACCGTCTTATTACTGATATTTAAGAAAATTTCAACCTCAGCCCAATACGTGCAAATGATTTTTTTTTTTAAATGATCTAGAAACATCTGTTTAGTTTATATATGACTTCTATTATGTCTTATTACCTTCAATCTGTCGAAAAACCCGTCTTATTACTGATATTTAAGAAAATTTCAACCTCAGCCCAATACGTGCAAAAAAAATTTTTTTTTTTTAAATGATCTAGAAACATCTGTTTAGTTTATATATGACTTCTATTATGTCTTATTACCTTCAATCTGTCGAAAACCCGTCTTATTACTGATATTTAAGAAAATTTCAACCTCAGCCCAATACGTGCAAAAAAATATTTTTTTTTAAATGATCTAGAAACATCTGTTTAGTTTATATATGACTTCTATTATGTCTTATTACATTCAATCTGTCGAAAAAACCGTCTTATTACTGATATTTAAGACAATTTCAACCTCAGCCCAATACGTGCAAATGATTTTTTTTTTTTTAAATGATCTAGAAACATCTGTTTAGTTTATATATGACTTCTATTATGTCTTATTACCTTCAATCTGTCGAAAAACCCGTCTTATTACTGATATTTAAGAAAATTTCAACCTCAGCCCAATACGTGCAAAAAAATATATTTTTTTTTAAATGATCTAGAAACATCTGTTTAGTTTATATATGACTTCTATTATGTCTTATTACCTTCAATCTGTCGAAAAACCCGTCTTATTACTGATATTTAAGAAAATTTCAACCTCAGCCCAATACGTGCAAAAAAATATTTTTTGAAAAATGATCTAGAAACATCTGTTTAGTTTATATATGACTTCTATTATGTCTTATTACATTCAATCTGTCGAAAAAACCGTCTTATTACTGATATTTAAGAAAATTTCAACCTCAGCCCAATACGTGCAAAAAAATATTTTTTTGAAAAATGATCTAGAAACATCTGTTTAGTTTATATATGACTTCTATTATGTCTTATTACCTTCAATCTGTCGAAAAAACCGTCTTATTAGTATTACTGATATTTAAGAAAATTTCAACCTCAGCCCAATACGTGCAAAAAAAAATAATAATAAAAATGATCTAGAAACATCTGTTAAGTTTATATATGACTTCTATTATGTCTTATTACCTTCAATCTGTCGAAAAAACCGTCTTATTACTGATATTTAAGAAAATTTCAACCTCAGCCCAATACGTGCAAATGATTTGTTTTTTTTTAAATGATCTAGAAACATCTGTTTAGTTTATATATGACTTCTATTATGTCTTATTACCTTCAATCTGTCGAAAAACCCGTCTTATTACTGATATTTAAAAAAAATTCAACCTCAGCCCAATACGTGCAAAAAAAAATTTTTTTTTTTAAATGATCTAGAAACATCTGTTTAGTTTATATATGACTTCTATTATGTCTTATTACCTTCAATCTGTCGAAAAACCCGTCTTATTACTGATATTTAAGAAAATTTCAACCTCAGCCCAATACGTGCAAAAAAATATTTTTTTGAAAAATGATCTAGAAACATCTGTTTAGTTTATATATGACTTCTATTATGTCTTATTACCTTCAATCTGTCGAAAAAACCGTCTTATTACTGATATTTAAGAAAATTTCAACCTCAGCCCAATACGTGCAACAAAAAAAAAATAATAAAAATGATCTAGAAACATCTGTTAAGTTTATATATGACTTCTATTATGTCTTATTACCTTCAATCTGTCGAAAAAACCGTCTTATTACTGATATTTAAGAAAATTTCAACCTCAGCCCAATACGTGCAAAAAAAAATAATAATAAAAATGATCTAGAAACATCTGTTAAGTTTATATATGACTTCTATTATGTCTTATTACCTTCAATCTGTCGAAAAACCCGTCTTATTACTGATATTTAAGAAAATTTCAACCTCAGCCCAATACGTGCAAAAAAATATTTTTTTGAAAAATGATCTAGAAACATCTGTTTAGTTTATATATGACTTCTATTATGTCTTATTACCTTCAATCTGTCGAAAAAACCGTCTTATTACTGATATTTAAGAAAATTTCAACCTCAGCCCAATAAGTGCAAAAAAATATTTTTTTGAAAAATGATCTAGAAACATCTGTTTAGTTTATATATGACTTCTATTATGTCTTATTACCTTCAATCTGTCGAAAAAAACGTCTTATTACTGATATTTAAGAAAATTTCAACCTCAGCCCAATACGTGCAAAAAAAAATAATAATAAAAATGATCTAGAAACATCTGTTAAGTTTATATATGACTTCTATTATGTCTTATTACCTTCAATCTGTCGAAAAAACCGTCTTATTACTGATATTTAAGAAAATTTCAACCTCAGCCCAATACGTGCAACAACAAAAAAAAAGATCTAGAAAGATCTGTTTAGTTTATATATGACTTCTATTATGTCTTATTACCTTCAATCTGTCGAAAAAACCGTCTTATTACTGATATTTAAGAAAATTTCAACCTCAGCCCAATACGTGCAAATGATTTTTTTTTTTTTAAATGATCTAGAAACATCTGTTTAGTTTATATATGACTTCTATTATGTCTTATTACCTTCAATCTGTCGAAAAACCCGTCTTATTACTGATATTTAAGAAAATTTCAACCTCAGCCCAATACGTGCAAAAAAAATTTTTTTTTTTAAATGATCTAGAAACATCTGTTTAGTTTATATATGACTTCTATTATGTCTTATTACCTTCAATCTGTCGAAAAACCCGTCTTATTACTGATATTTAAGAAAATTTCAACCTCAGCCCAATACGTGCAAAAAAATATTTTTTTGAAAAATGATCTAGAAACATCTGTTTAGTTTATATATGACTTCTATTATGTCTTATTACCTTCAATCTGTCGAAAAAACCGTCTTATTACTGATATTTAAGAAAATTTCAACCTCAGCCCAATACGTGCAAAAAAATATTTTTTTGAAAAATGATCTAGAAACATCTGTTTAGTTTATATATGACTTCTATTATGTCTTATTACCTTCAATCTGTCGAAAAAACCGTCTTATTACTGATATTTAAGAAAATTTCAACCTCAGCCCAATACGTGCAAAAAAAAATAATAATAAAAATGATCTAGAAACATCTGTTAAGTTTATATATGACTTCTATTATGTCTTATTACCTTCAATCTGTCGAAAAAACCGTCTTATTACTGATATTTAAGAAAATTTCAACCTCAGCCCAATACGTGCAAAAAAAAAAAAATGATCTAGAAACATCTGTTTAGTTTATATATGACTTCTATTATGTCTTATTACCTTCAATCTGTCGAAAAAAACCGTCTTATTACTGATATTTAAGAAAATTTCAACCTCAGCCCAATACGTGCAAAAAAATATTTTTTTGAAAAATGATCTAGAAACATCTGTTTAGTTTATATATGACTTCTATTATGTCTTATTACCTTCAATCTGTCGAAAAAACCGTCTTATTACTGATATTTAAGAAAATTTCAACCTCAGCCCAATACGTGCAAAAAAATATTTTTTTGAAAAATGATCTAGAAACATCTGTTTAGTTTATATATGACTTCTATTATGTCTTATTACCTTCAATCTGTCGAAAAAACCGTCTTATTACTGATATTTAAGAAAATTTCAACCTCAGCCCAATACGTGCAAAAAAATATGTTTTTGAAAAATGATCTAGAAACATCTGTTTAGTTTATATATGACTTCTATTATGTCTTATTACCTTCAATCTGTCGAAAAAACCGTCTTATTACTGATATTTAAGAAAATTTCAACCTCAGCCCAATACGTGCAAAAAAAAATAATAATAAAAATGATCTAGAAACATCTGTTAAGTTTATATATGACTTCTATTATGTCTTATTACCTTCAATCTGTCGAAAAAACCGTCTTATTACTGATATTTAAGAAAATTTCAACCTCAGCCCAATACGTGCAAAAAAAAAAAAATGATCTAGAAACATCTGTTTAGTTTATATATGACTTCTATTATGTCTTATTACCTTCAATCTGTCGAAAAAAACCGTCTTATTACTGATATTTAAGAAAATTTCAACCTCAGCCCAATACGTGCAAAAAAATATTTTTTTGAAAAATGATCTAGAAACATCTGTTTAGTTTATATATGACTTCTATTATGTCTTATTACCTTCAATCTGTCGAAAAAACCGTCTTATTACTGATATTTAAGAAAATTTCAACCTCAGCCCAATACGTGCAAAAAAAAATAATAATAAAAATGATCTAGAAACATCTGTTAAGTTTATATATGACTTCTATTATGTCTTATTACCTTCAATCTGTCGAAAAAACCGTCTTATTACTGATATTTAAGAAAATTTCAACCTCAGCCCAATACGTGCAACAACAAAAAAAAAGATCTAGAAACATCTGTTTAGTTTATATATGACTTCTATTATGTCTTATTACCTTCAATCTGTCGAAAAAACCGTCTTATTACTGATATTTAAGAAAATTTCAACCTCAGCCCAATACGTGCAAATGATTTTTTTTTTTTTAAATGATCTAGAAACATCTGTTTAGTTTATATATGACTTCTATTATGTCTTATTACCTTCAATCTGTCGAAAAACCCGTCTTATTATTGATATTTAAGAAAATTTCAACCTCAGCCCAATACGTGCAAAAAAAATTTTTTTTTTTTAAATGATCTAGAAACATCTGTTTAGTTTATATATGACTTCTATTATGTCTTATTACCTTCAATCTGTCGAAAAACCCGTCTTATTACTGATATTTAAGAAAATTTCAACCTCAGCCCAATACGTGCAAAAAAATATTTTTTTGAAAAATGATCTAGAAACATCTGTTTAGTTTATATATGACTTCTATTATGTCTTATTACCTTCAATCTGTCGAAAAACCCATCTTATTACTGATATTTAAGAAAATTTCAACCTCAGCCCAATACGTGCAAATGATTTATTTTTTTAAATGATCTAGAAACATCTGTTTAGTTTATATATGACTTCTATTATGTCTTATTACCTTCAATCTGTCGAAAAAAACGTCTTATTACTGATATTTAAGAAAATTTCAACCTCAGCCCAATACGTGCAAATGATTTTTTTTAATTTTAAATGATCTAGAAACATCTGTTTAGTTTATATATGACTTCTATTATGTCTTATTACCTTCAATCCGTCGAAAAACCCGTCTTATTACTGATATTTAAGAAAATTTCAACCTCAGCCCAATACGTGCAAATGATTTTTTTTTTTAAATGATCTAGAAACATCTGTTTAGTTTATATATGACTTCTATTATGTCTTATTACCTTCAATCTGTCGAAAAACCCGTCTTATTACTGATATTTAAGAAAATTTCAACCTCAGCCCAATACTTGCAAAAAATATGTTTTTGAAAAATGATCTAGAAACATCTGTTTAGTTTATATATGACTTCTATTATGTCTTATTACCTTCAATCTGTCGAAAAAACCGTCTTATTACTGATTTAGGAAAATGTCAACATCAGCCCAATACGTGCAAATGATTTTTTTTAATTTTAAATGATCTAGAAACATCTGTTTAGTTTATATATGACTTCTATTATGTCTTATTACCTTCAATCTGTCAAAAAAACCGTCTTATTACTGATACTTAAGAAAATTTCAACCTCAGCCCAATACGTGCAAATGATTTTTTTTTTTAAATGATCTAGAAACATCTGTTTAGTTTATATATGACTTCTATTATGTCTTATTACCTTCAATCTGTCGAAAAACCCGTCTTATTACTGATATTTAAGAAAATTTCAACCTCAGCCCAATACGTCCAAAAAAATATTTTTTTGAAAAATGATCTAGAAACATCTGTTTAGTTTATATATGACTTCTATTATGTCTTATTACCTTCAATCTGTCGAAAAAACCGTCTTATTACTGATATTTAGGAAAATTTCAACCTCAGCCCAATACGTGCAAAAAAATATTTTTTTGAAAAATGATCTAGAAACATCTGTTTAGTTTATATATGACTTCTATTATGTCTTATTACCTTCAATCTGTCGAAAAAACCGTCTTATTACTGATATTTAAGAAAATGTCAACCTCAGCCCAATACGTGCAAAAAAAAATAATAATAAAAATGATCTAGAAACATCTGTTAAGTTTATATATGACTTCTATTATGTCTTATTACCTTCAATCTGTCGAAAAACCCGTCTTATTACTGATATTTAAGAAAATTTCAACCTCAGCCCAATACGTGCAAAAAACAAAAAAATGATCTAGAAACATCTGTTTAGTTTATATATGACTTCTGTTATGTCTTATTACCTTCAATCTGTCGAAAAAACCGTCTTATTACTGATATTTAAGAAAATTTCAACCTCAGCCCAATACGTGCAAAAAAAATAAATTGAAAAATGATCTAGAAACATCTGTTTAGTTTATATATGACTTCTATTATGTCTTATTACCTTCAATCTGTCGAAAAAAGCGTCATATTGTTGATATTTAAGAAAATTTCAAATCGTCTTGTTACCTATATTTAAGAAACCTAAGCCCAATATTTTTTGTTCAACATTTCATGTCGAGTCAATTGTTGGACGATTTAATATTTCAGAGGGAGGGTGTAAGTTAAAGGAAAGATATTTATAGCTGAATTTAATATTACTTATTATAGGGGCATGGTTATGTCGGGACGAAATGGACGTAGGTCGAGTTTTGTAAGGTACGATTGAAATATTTCAAGGTACGATTGAAATATTTCAGAGGGAGGGTGTAATGTAAAAGAAAGATGTTGATAGCTTAATTTAATATTACTGATTATAGGGGCATGGTTATGTCGGGACGAAATGGACGTAGGTCGAGATCAGTAGCTTATGATTTAAATATTTCAGAGGGAGGGTGTAAGTTAAATTAAAGAGATTTAAAGCTGAATTTAATATTACTGATTATAGGGGCATGGGTATGTCGGGACGAAATGGACGTAGGTCGAGTTCAGTAGCTTTTGATTTAAATTTTTCAGAGGGAGGGTGTAAGTTAAATTATTAAAAGAGATTTAAAGCTGAATTTAATATTACTGATTAGAGGGGCATGGGTATGTCGGGACGAATTTGACGTAGGTCGAGTTCAGTAGCTTTTGATTTCAATTTTTTAGGGGGAGGGTGCTTTATTACTGGAATAGCTTCAACATAACATTATTGACCATTTACAGCCATTTAAACATTTGGACCAATTTACTTCTGGTCGAATCAAGCAGGGTCGACTAAACATAGTCAATGTTTGAAGCTTTCAGAGGGAGAGTGGTTGCCTAATAGAATGTTTTCAAAATTTAGAGTTCAAATTTTTTTAGCACGTATTGGGCCAAAGAATAATTTATTTGTCATTTTTTTCTATTTAAGCCCAATACGTGCAAATGTGCACGTATTGGGCTTTTGCACGTATTGGGCCGTAACAGTTGTGTAGAGTCTTACTCAACACAAAGTGAAAATTTTACTCATCAAATAAACTCAGCAAATAGAACTTTAAAAATAAAACCACCTAACACTGCACTTGACGTATATAAATATTACAAGTGCATTTTAAAGCGTCCTTAATTTGATTATTGTCAACGGAGACCCAGGAGGCCTTCTTAGCTATACAACAAAGTTATTGTTATTATTAGCATTCACATCCGCTGTTTACATCCTATTTTCCTAGAATCATTACGCCTCTGAAGGAGTCCTAAGATATGTAAATACTACAAGTACATCTCAACACGTAATTGATATGATTAATACTGTCACCGGAACTAAGGATGTCATTTTCATTTCATTTATACACAAACAACTTATTTTCTAAATCAGAATATATCGTTTTTAGTGTTTTACTTACTAAATAATGGCTGTCGAGGACTCAACTAACTTCGTAGAATATCTCCATTTTATCCGCAAGAATGAAGTCAATGTGTGAACACTAAACCGTAAGTGGTTATGTCTGAGATTTGAACGGCAATGGCTATTCAAACAAATACAAAATACTGCTAACTACTAACTGCTAACCCTTACCCTAACTGCTAACCCTAACTGCTAACTGCTATTAACTGCTAACCCTAACCCTAACCCTATTTTGATAATTAAAAAAAATCCCCATATTTTTGTCATTATGTCTGTAAAATCTTACCTGTTAGAAATGTTCCATTTAGAAATTATAGGCTAAAATGTGGTGAATTACTGCCAACGGTAGTTAACCACCCGCCAGTTTGTGAGGATTTCAAGGATGACCTCAAGTAAAATCGGAAAAAAACCTATCAAGTTGAAAATCGGGCCAGCAATCAGAACATCTACCTTTAAGCTAACTTAACTTCGATACAGCATACTATATGCCGTGATGTACATTAATGATGAGCGAATAGTTTGATAATTGGGGTCTTAGAGAACTGATTTCTTATACAAAAGTGTGTCTTATAAACTGAATTTTAGGCAAAATTCATAAGATTTTCACACATTTTGATGATATTTGGTTGAATTTGGGGTCTAAGGGAACTGCCAATGGATGAAAAGGGGGTCTTATGGAACTGCCAGTGGATGAAAAGGGGGTCTTAAAGAGCGGCCGAAAGGCGTGAAAAGGGGTCCTTGCCAGCCGCACATACCCGTATGGCCAATATACGTGAGTACCCCCCCCCCCCCCCCCCCCCCCCCCGGGTTTCAAATCTATATGTCAAAGTGTAACTTGCTGATTGTGTTGTTGTGGCTAACGTGACTTGTGGGAAAGGGAATTGTCTAATGTATTCCTCGATGCTATAAAGATAACACAAGTTAAACAGATATCAGTTATCATTTACAATGTACGAGGGGCATTCAATAAATACCTGCAACCATTGAAAATCTCTGAACTGTGACATGTGTCAATAAAATAAACTTGTGATACTTAAACTGTAAGTCTCACGGAAAATGTCAAACACTTTTTTTTCTTCTTTTTTTCCCCAACGTCCTGGGACGTTGACATTTGAATTCAGATTCAGGCTTTGTGGTAGAGTCTATGAATTGCTTTCATGTATCTTGAATCAGTATTTGTACCCAGATGTCTTTGAAATGTATGTTAGATCTGGATATGCAAATATGAACACAACATGTTGTTACATTATATTGGCCCTCAGACCCACCAAATATTCAAAATATGTGGGGGACGTTAAGAAAACATCATACTGGACCAAAGTTTTAATACAAAAACCACACCCAAAAATTATGAATATTATGTGGGGGACGTTATTATCATACTGGACCATTAGTGTTAGAAATGCAATTTTTTGCTCACTCCGCGCGAGTATTAATTTGAATATTTAAATATTTAAGCTTAACGAGGTGTCTTCAGGACAATTTTCCATGACCATTTGAGTTAAAACTGAAACATTTTGCGCGCTCCACGCGCATATTTTCTACAGGTTTTAACATTATAATGGCCCTCAAACCATACCAAAATATTCTCGATATTATGTGGGGGGGGGGGGCGTTAAAAACATCATACTGGACCATTTAAGTGTTAGCAATGCCAATTTTTGCGCGCTTCGCGCGTATTAATTTCAATATTTCATTATTTAAGCTGAACAAGCCCAACATTTTACGCGCTCCGCGCACATGTTTTCTAGAGGTTTTAATATTATAATAGCCCTCCAACCACACCAAATACCCTAAATATTATGCGGAGGGACGTTAAAAATCACCTTTTAAGTGTTAAACTCACAATTTGGTTCAACGTTTCAATATTTAAGATCATCAAGATGGCTTCAGGTTGTTTTTTTACCCCAATTAGAACAGTCCTGGATGCGCCGTTGCTCTGCCCCCTGAACCCCGAGGGCTTCGCCCGGACCCCACGCCGAAGTGGTGAAGACTAACAAATTTACAGCACCCCCATCAAAAATATACTTCCAAGGGCCGTGTCGTATTTACTATATTCTGTTTGGTATATCTATCTATCTAGCCTATTTCACTCCACTGCAGAAGGAAGGCCTCTTCGTCAATTTTCCAATTCACTCTGTCCTGAGCTGTCCTCTTCCAAGTAATGTTGCCATACTCTATGATGTCGTCTATCCACCGTCTGTTTGGCCTGCCTCTTCCTCTGGTGAATGCTCTGGGGATCCAGTCTGTTAATTTATGAGTCCATCTGTTGTCTTTCCTCCTGGCTAGATGGCCAGCCCATCTCCATTTTTTTGATTTTATTTCCAGTATGATGTCCCTCACTTTTGTTTTCTTCCTTAAATCTGTGTTGGTCACCCTGTCCCTTCTTGTAACGCCAATCAATATCCTTTCCATTGCCCTCTCAGTGACTTTTAGCTTCTTCTCCAATCTCTTAGTTGTTGTCCATGTTTCTGAGCCATACGATAGCACTGGGATGATACACTGGTTGAAAATTAGTCGCTTTAGTGACAAAGGTAGCTCTTCATCACGAAAGATAAAGCTGAGCTTACCAAACTTCACCCATGCTAGCTGTATCCTTCTGTTCACTTCCCCTGCTGTTTCATTTTCCAGAGAAATCTTCTTGCCCAGGTATATATAACTGTCCACTCTTTCTATGGTTTTTCCTTGAACTGTTATAGCATAATCTTTCAGCTTGTTGCACATCATCACTTTTGTCTTCTTGATGTTCATGTTAAGTCCAGCCTTGTTGCTCTCTTCACTCAGTTCTCGGATCATCTTCTGCAATTTCTGGGGCTCATGGCTGAGAAGTAGGATGTCATCTGCAAATCTGAGATGGGTAAGGTGTTCACCATCGACTATAACTCCCATACCTTGCCAATCCAGGTTTCTGAAAACATCCTCCATGGCTGCAGTGAATAGCTTTGGGGAGATTGGATCACCTTGTCTCACACCTTTCAGAATTTTGAAGGCTTCGGTTGTGGTGCTCTCCAGGTGGATTCTAGCACTTGGATCCTTATAGATTGCCTTGATTAGGCGGATGTACTTTTCATCACTGACCTGCTTTTCCAGCGCATTTAATAGAGACTGGTAGTCTAGACTGTCAAATGCCTTCTCATAGTCTACAAAACCGAGACATAGATTGAAGCGATATTCTTTCGACTTCTCTATAACCTGGCTCAATGTTTGAAGATGGTCTGATGTCCTGAATCCTGCTCTAAAACCTGCTTGTTCTCTGGGCTGGTTTTCATCAAGCTGTTTCTCAACTCTGGCAAGAATAATTCTTGTAAAGACTTTGTACATGTGAGGCAGCAGGCTGATAGGTCTATAGTTGTTTATGTCCTTCATATCCCCTTTCTTGAACAATATAACAACCTTTGATTCGTTCCACTGGGTAGGCACTTTCTCAAGTTGCATGATCTTGTTGAACAGTTTGGTTAGGATTGTTACAGTTTCTTCTCCTCCTAACTTTAGAATGTCTGATGTTAATTGATCCTCACCAGGAGCCTTTCCTTTCTTCATCTTGTTTACTGCACTCTCCACTTCTTCCTTGAGAATAGGTGGAACATTCTCTGCTTTTCTACTCCAGTGTTCGTTCTGTCTCCAGTCTGGTTTGTCTGTGTTGTATAGTTCTCTGTAGAATTCTTCAATGGTCTTTGTTATTTTTACTTTGTCTGTAACTTCTGATCCATCCTTTGTTTTAATTGCTGCTAGCAGCTTCCTCCCTTCTTCTAATTTCCTATTGATGATTTTTGGTCCTTTGTTACTTTCTAGTACTTTCCTCACCATTTTAGTTCTGTACTTTCTCTTTTGATTTCGACGCATCTTACGGATTGTCTTATTTAGTTCAGTGTATTCTATCTGGTTACGGGGTGATATCCGTCTGAGGGGTTTCAGAGCTTTCCTTTTCTCATTGAGTTTACGAATGTCTTCTCTCTCCGGATCTGTGTTGTTTACTATTTTCTTCTTTTCTTTTGCCAGCTTCTCTGCTTCCTCCATGAATGTATTAGCAATTTGATCATAGAGTTGGTCAAGTGGTCCATCTTCAGCTAGATCGTCTAGTGCTGCGAATATGTTGTGAAGTTCCAGTTTGAATTGCTGTTGTTTGTTGGAGAGCACTTCTATATCAATATGTCTCTTTTTGGTTCTTTTGGTCCTTCTCAGCCTCTCCATCTTCTTATTTATCCTCACTTTGGCTCTGACAAATCGATGGTCACTTCCCATGTCAACCTTCGGTACTGTTGCAACATCCTGTAATATTCTTTTGTGGTCACAAATGATGTAGTCTATCATGTTGTGAGTTGCTCCGTTTGGGCTTTCCCAGGTCCAGTAGTTTTTGCTTGGTTTTTTGAAGAATGCGTTGCCAATTTGTAAATTCCTGCTGGATACAAATTGAAGAAGTCTCTCTCCTCTCTCATTTCGACCTTCGATACCAAATGGGCCGATTCCGCTTTCTTCCTTTTCTTTTCTTATTCCTACTTTTGCGTTGAAATCCCCCATGAGTATTGTAAAGGATGTCTTTTCAGTTGCTATTATCTTGTCTATTTCGCTGTAGAATTCTTCAACTACTTCATCGTCATGACTTGTGGTCGGCGCATACACTTGGATGATCTTCATAGTATGTTGTTTGTTAATCTGCAGTTTCAAGAAAGCAATCCTGTCTGAAATGTCCTTATATTCTAATATGTTTTCCTCAATGTCTTTATTTACCAGAAAACCCTACTGTCCACAATCTGGTAACTTGATTAGATTTCCTGGTCGCCTTGTTTCTGAAAGTCCTATTATGTCCCAATTGATGTTTTCTATTTCTTCCAGAAGTGCATCAAGATTTTCACCCGTTCTCAATGTCCTAACGTTGTATGCACAAATAGATAAATCAGTTTGGTTCCTGCCGATACTTCCATCCGAATTAGACCTTCCTTGCGGCTTTGGATCTAACTCATCATACTTTGGTTTATCACCAGAAGAATCAGCTGTCGCCTGTTTCCTAGCTCCATCTGTTGAGCTGGGCCCATTATGGCCATGGGCATTACGGCCTCTCTTATTTCTCGTACTCATAATTGATAAAGGGTGTATGCCTACTCTACCGCACTGGCAAGGTGAATTGGTAGAGGCTGGATGAACTCCGTAATTCCGTAATTCTTAAGTCAGGTCTCGTTCTTAAATCTGACAGAGGTCCAACGCCCCCTCCTCATCCTGTTTGGTATATAAATAATGTTTCACTTTCAAATTCTGTATGTGCTGGTGGCCGAGCGGTTAAGGCGTTAGTTTCACGTCCTTTTTTTGAAACATTTGCCGGCGGGAGTTCAAGCCCGGTCCGCGTCTGGGGCGTGTACTTTTCTTGTTTTTCTATAATTGTTATAATATTTGTCATCAATTATATTATTCATTTAGTTTCACATTAATGGCGCTTAAAAGTGTACAATTCATTTTTTTCTTCTTCTTCTTCTGCGAATTAAATGACAATTACAATAACATCCTGGAATTCTCACTTTAATAATCAACATCAAAACATTTTATAATGCGCATGGCATGCCTAGGCACGTCTGCGATTATTATGGGATATTTATTGCACAATATTTTGCTTCGTTATTTCGCTGGTGCTTAGTTATGAAAGCTGTCGATGTTAGCTGAGATGCAAATGTGTTAAATAAACCTTGATTCTGCTGCGTAAAACGTTTGACCGATCGTGAAAAATCTGAAAATTATAATCACAAAGTGTTTTTGTTAAAATACATCATAGGGGCCTACACTGTCTAAATCTTCTTTTTCATATTTCCTTTGTCGTCTGTTAATTTCATTTTAGGACGTTGACCAGTTTTTTGTAAATACCTTGGTGTTGTTTTTTTTATCATGTAATTTCAGTACCATAAACATCATGGTCTCTAGGCACTGACAATTGACAAGAATCAGCATTAAAAAACAAGCGCCAATATTAACACGGTTAATGCTAGTCCTGATTTCAGGACTGTCGATTTTATTTTAATACACTGACCATCACCACGGCGCTAATGAACTCCACCATAATTTCATGATTCCACTGACCAAATCGACCCTCAGACTGACGACCAAGTAATACGACCAGGTACAAGCAAGGTACAAGCATTACAAGACAGATGATGCCTCTACAGTTAGTAAAGGGATCGTCTAAGACTCTATAGATAGAGCTAGGTTAATGCATGTACAGGGTGACCCAAACAAATGTTACCCGCTCCTGAAGCATTACCAGAAATTTATCCCTGGGAGGTCTTTGCTAAGCTATCCAAAATTAGCAGGAAAAAAGCTGGAGGTCCGGACGGCATACCAGCGACACTTATTCGTGAATTTGCATATGAGCTCTGTGCTCCGCTGACGGATATGCTAAACATCTCTTTTGCTAAGGGTATTGTGCCCCTCGTGCAATAGTAGTGCATATTCCTAAATCTTCCCCTGCTGTTTGGAATAAGCTCCGGCCTGTGTCTCTAACTGATCATTTTGCAAAAGTTGCTGAATCCTTTGCGATCGGATGGCTTATGAAAGATATCGATCCCAACACTGATGACAACCAATTCGGTAATCGAAAAGGCCGTTCAACCACTCACTATCTGGTCAAGCTGCTTGACAAAATATATAAGCACACAGATAAGTCAAAAAGTCTCACACGCTTAGTCATTACTGACTTTAGCAAAGCTTTCGATCGAGTTGACCACAATGTTGCGATCCCCAAATTGTTGAACATGGGTGCTGGGCCTTCTATCATACCATGGGTTTGCAACTTTCTGTCTCAAAGATTACAATGTGTCAGATATCGCGATAAGCTGTCCGATTGGGAGCAATTAAAAGGTGGTGTTCCACATGGCACACTTACAGGGCCAGCTACTTTTTTAGCAGTGGTAAATAATGCTGCCATCAACATTGATAATGACAAACTTTCCTTAAAGTATGTGGATGATCTTACTATGATTGAGAATACATATGTAAATAAATGCAGCAACAATTCAAAGCGACATAGACAAGTTCTGTCAATGGGCTGCTGATAGCAATATGTTGTTAAATCCATCTAAATGCTTGTCTATGGATATCAATTTTACCCAGAACCCCAAGGAGCCTGTCCCAATTCAATTATGTGGTTAAGATCCTTGGTATCAAAATATCTAGTGACTTAAAATGGGATATCCAGGTCAGCGATATGATCAAGCGTGCTAGTGGCCGATTGTTTATGCTCACTTTATGCTTAAGCGTTTCGGGCTGCCCACCGAGGATTACCACATTCATTGGTTATGTGCGTCCCCTCCTTGAATATGCCGTGCCGGCTTGGCATCCTGGTCTCACTGAGCGGCAGCATGTAATGCTTGAACGTATCAACAACAAAAAAGCGTGTAAAATTATTTTAGGCTATAAATATGATTCGTACCAAAATGCTCTTTTATCATGTAATATTCAAGAACTCAGACCTAGGCGGGATCATATTTGTTTTATTTTTGCCAAGACTCTTATGCGTTCAAGTACTTTTAATATGTGGTTACCCAGCCAAAGAGAGGTCGTTACTGTCGTGAGTACCAAAAGACATGCCAACAGTCTAATCCCATATCTTGTCAAGCTGTGGAATAATAACTTGACCAATGACCACTAATTAATCATGTTTTAAATGTTAGCATCCATCTGTACATCATCTTTGTGTTTATAAGTGCAATATTATTATTATGTATCTATCTATTATTATTATTATTATCTTATTTTTAAACCGTGAGAGTTGGTTGTTTCCATGTGTGTTTCTGGTATGTATGGTGTCAGTCAGGTGGTCGCATAAATGTACCATGTTTTATGTGCAATATTTTTTGGGGAGGGAGGGGGAGTGTATGTGGTGTGTGTGGGGGCATGTAGGGGTGCGGGTGGGGTATGTATGGTGTCAGTCAGGTGGTCACGTAAATTGTACCATGTTTAATGTGCAATATCTTTTGGGGAAGGGAGGGGATGGTGTGTACATGTATATGTGTGGTGTGGGGGGGGGGGGAGTGGGGGTAGTCGCGGTGTTTAATGTGGAATATATGTTGTATGCAGGGGTGGGTGTTTGCTTTTATGATATTATTGTTTTTAAAATCTATTATTGTATATCTTGCATTTTTAATGTATATTTGTAACTTGTAATACATGGTGAGTCAAAAAGAAGTTTACTCAACTTCAGCGATTTTTTTTTAGAAAAAAATATTCGTTTGTTTTCAAACCAATTAACTACGGTATAAAGACAAATCAATTAGCTTTAATATGAATTTTATCTGGTTTAGATTGGTTGAGGGAAACTTATTTTACGCTGTTTTGAATAAAAGTGACCAATTTAACGTCCGAACACGCTTCCAGATCTTGACCATTATAATTTCATAAGATACGACCAATAAAAAATTACAATACCGACAGCGAAAGGATCAATCCTTTGTTATGAAATTATTCAATTGTGGTAATTGTGTCATAAATAGGCCTTAAAGCTGTCTATTGTTTTAATCTATTAGGAGACAATTTTGAACAAGTCTATTGTCTACTTAATTTGTTTAATAAACAAGATGTGTAATGCTTTACATCATAATCCTAGTAAACAGTATTAAGCTCGTTAAGCTTGAAATTAAAAACCGTGTTTTTGGTGAAAAAAACAGCTCCTGTACAGAAATAGTCATATTTACTTAACGGTATCATCAAATAGCGTGATTCTTTTTCCAGATGATAGCAAAGAAATGGCGCAGTCATTTAAAGTTTTGTTTGCCTTGATTTTGTGGTCAGAAATATTGTTTTGATTTTTTCAATTAGGGTAAACTTTTTTTGACTCACCCTGTATTGTGCCAATTCAGCCGGATGGCTGCGATGACAATAAACTATACCATGAATAATAATAATAATAATGTTAACACTCCGGGCACATAAGATATCTTAAGAGGACAGTAACACATGGGTCTATTCTTGATGTATTATGAAAGCTGAGTAAATAAGCTTTCATTTGCATTTCATTGCGTTCCAATTGGCTATTTAGAACGGGAGACATGCTTCAGCAAACATGAGGAAGCAAAATCGGCTTGATCCAATCCTCTCATGAAAGTAAAGCGTTTAAAATGCACGAAGCAAGAAGCAACATGATTAAGTCACACACACACACATCAATTAATCTCTTCATTGTTCTTTTCAACGCATTCTTTCGATTCTTTTCAACTTAAAAGACATAAATAAATATATTCCACATAAATTATATAGGTATTTTGTCATGAGTTCAAGTTATATACTCTTTTTCCATGTCAAATGGGTAGCTGTCAGTAAAGCAGTCTTTAAAATTGAAATTGAAACATTTCATGTTCTTTGTTGAAATGGTCCATCCAATTAAATAAATTAACTAATATTGCACTGAAATAAAACTAGTATTGCATTAGTAAAGATTTTAATGACTTTAGTGACTTTAATGAAATCATGTATGTCAATTTCTATGGACTACTACAGTATGATATTGACATTATTTAATCGATTTATTAAATGTATAGACATATGTATTTTTATTTTGTATTCATCTTTTTATTTACTTTATTTATAATATTCATTTAATAGGCATATTTATTTATGAATTTGTTTATTTATTTATTTGAGTTCATGTTATTTAATTAATTAATTTATTAATTAATTAGATAATTATTGGTTGATTGATTAATTATTGGTCCGGTGAGGTATAAGATTTAGCGTAAATTACCCGCCAGTTACTAGCCTAGTAGCTTACCCCGGTTTGGTGCTCTCAAAGTTATGGGTTACGCCTCAGTTACTAGCGAGGTAGCGCTTTAATTTTTCAGCTACCCGCCATTGGTGCACTCGGCCGCATGTCTAGCACAACAGGGACATCCTCCAGATCACGTTAACACCTGCAAATAGATATAGATAACCAAAGGTTCAGCACAAAATCTATCTAACCTAAACACCAGGGAATTATTCAAATCTAAATTACCAAAACACCAGCAATTCATTTAGGTCTAGTAAGAGTTTAGACCACTTAATCACAAGCTAGGTTATAATAATATTTAGACTGCCCAAATACTATAAAGTCTTTCGATCTTGACCATACACACACCAGCAAATGCTAAGATCCAGACTACCGAAATCAGCGACTAGGGGGGAGGGGGGGGGGGGGGGGGTGGGGGGGGGGGGGGGGGTACCGCACCATTTTGTCCCGAAGCAATGGTTATGACGTCATATTTTTGTCGATTTTCAGACCTCTTGTATTGGATTTACGTGCAAAAAATATGCCCTTGGGCATCATACTTTCCCAGGTGTGCAGTTCATTTTAAATTTCAGATGTTCTAAAATGGATGGTTTTCTAAACAATTCGAGAAAGAAAATCAAACTGCACACCTCAGAATTGCAAAAAAAGCATAAAACAAGTCAACTTTTTGTGCCTTTGAACAGAGTGGCGGCCGGGATTGTAGAATTTAACACAGTGCATTAACCATGGCCCATGATATAAATAGCACGTTAGTGTAGTGGAAAGAAGTCGCTTGAGGAGCGAGAGGTTGTGGGTTCGAGTCCCATTAGGAGCACTTTTTGTTTTATATGCTGGATTTGCTTAGCATCATCTGTATGCTTGCCCACGCGGACACTACCACTGCTGGCGTTTACCGTATCAGGGTTACGCCATTTTTTTCTCTCGAAAATGTCAAAAAAAATTACCGTTCTTTTAAAAATAAGAATTATAATCAAATTACAAACACATTTTGTGCGAGAGCAACACACACATTTGGCAAAATGGCACAATAAAAAGATCCGTTCGTTATAAATAAATGGACATGGTTAAATAATAAAACTATCACATTTACAGTCGTAAATCTCTGTGGCGTGCGTAGGTTGGCCATGTCGTTGGCAATCGGAAATCACGGGTTCGAATATTCCCATTATTTTTCTATTTTTTAAACTTGATGGTATATTAATGTAACATCATTGTTATGTCAATTGTTATCAATTATAAATGCCGCCCATGCGTTTATAGTTTTCTTTTTATTTATATATCTATCATAAATGTATCCTTGATTTATTTAACTTTGTCTAAACAATTAAAATGCGTAAACAATTATATTATTGCTCGCTTCAACTTCGCTATAAGTAAATCAGTTTCAAAAATCGTTGTTAGTAAAATAATGTTTACATTGACAAGGGCATCACCTGAATGACAAAGTATCCGCTACATGTGACATATACATACTCTTTTGGGTATTCAATTTTTAAGCATAATTTATTGAATTATAAATACACAAAAGACAAATTGAGTAGATTATCTGACAGATAATCAGTTATACAGTATGTTCAAATGGATAGGTAAAGTTGGCTGGCGCAATGAACACGACCCTCTGATGTACTGAGTGCCTAGTATACGGCTGCGCAATGAACATAACCATCTGATGTAATAATAATAATAAACAGGCATTTAAAAGACGCATTTCAACCGCAAGGAAACACAATGCCGCCGCACAAAGATAAAATCAATAAATTAAGAAATCAAATTTAAAATTTAAAAATTTAAAATTTAAAATGTAAAATATAAAAATTTAAAATTAAATTTAAAAATTAAGAATACGCACAATATGTACAATCATAAAATACCATAACAAATTAACAAAATATATACATGAGTAAAAGGCAAACACAATTGAAGCGCAAAAGTCAATATACAGTAGATACAGAATTGCCAAAATTACACACGAGTGAAAAGGTAGTGCTTCAGCTTGCACTTAAACTGTTCGACAGTGGAAGCAGATCGAACCTTGGTGGAAGCGAATTCCACAGTTTCGGGGCAGCTGCCGAAAACGCACGCTCGCCATACGTACGGGTATGAATTACACATGGTGGATCCAGCAGGTCCATGGATGAGATCTAAGAGTCCGAGGAGGATCGTGTTTCTTCAAAAGTTCTGTCAGGTAAGAAGGGGCCAGACCATGAAGGCATTTGTAAGTTATAAGCAGTATCTTGTATTCAATGCGTTCGGTAATTGGCAACCAGTGAAGGTCCCTTAATATGTCACTGACGTGGTTGCGTTTCATTGGCAGTAAGCCTAGCCGCAGAATTCTGTACACGCTGAAGCTTACCAATCAGATATTGTGGTAAGGCATAAGAAGACAGTTACAGTAGTCAAGGCGTGACGTCACAATGCGTGGATGAGTCTTTCCGTGGTTTTCATATCAAGATATTTCCGAATTTGACCAATTCTATAAATGGCCAATGCTGCGGAATGACAGATGCTATTGACTTGCTGTGTCAATCTGAGATCGTTGTCAAAGGCGACACCAAGATTACGGGCAACTGCAGAAGGAATTACAGATGATGATCCGATAGTAACTGTCGGCACAGGATCCGAGGGCACAAAACGGGAAGCAAAGCACAAGGCTTCTGTCTTGCTATCATTGAACTTTAAATTTGTTCAAAACCGACCACGTTTTAATGTCATCAACACATCGTTGCAGTTTCTGAAGAGCGATGGTTTTGTCAGAAGGATGGAAAAAGCACATACAACTGGGTGTCATCAGCATACATAACCACAGTCTAGCTCATGTGCCTCATGTACCGAGTGACTAGTATACGGCTGGCGCAATGAACATAACCCCTCTGATGTACCGAGTGCCTATAGTATACGGCTGGCGCAACGAATATAACCCTCTGATGTATACCGAGTGTCCTAGTATACGGCTGGCGCAATGAACATGACCCTCTGATGTACCGAGTGCCTGTTATACGGCTGGCGCAATTAACATAACCCGCTGATGTATTGAGAGTGCCTAGTATACGGCCGGCGCAATGAACATACCCTCCGAAGTACCGAGTGCCTAGTATACGGCTGGCGTAATGAACATAACCCTCTGATGTACTGAGTGCCAAGTATACGGCTGGCGCAATGAACATAACCCTCCGGTGTAACCGAGCGCCTAGTATAAGGAAGGCGCAATGAACATAATAATAATAATAATAATAATAATAATAATGCATTTATAATGCGCCATCTATCTAGACAACCTATTCACAAATAAAAACAAACAGTTAAAATATAAAAACAATTACATAGAAGTCAATCAGTCAAATCATAAGCAATCTTAAACAGATGAGTTTTTAAAGTCTTATTGAAACCATCAAGTGAATCACAGAATCGAAGATCTGAAGGAATATGAAGAATGTGTCCGAGGAACTGAGAGAAACTGTTTATCTGACGATCTGAGGCGACGTGATGGAATGTGTGGATTGAGAAGATCGCATATATAAGAAGGTGCCATGTCATGTAGGACTTTCCAGGTTAGGAGAAGAAGTTTGAAATGGATACGATACCGAATAGGTAACCAATGGAGACGCTGTAAAACAGGTGAAATGTGATCAAATTTTCTAGTCTTTGTGAGCATTCGTGCAACAGCATTCTGAGCTCGTTGAAGTTTATTGAGATTTCGTTCAGTGATCCCATTCAAGACGTGATGTAACTAAGGCGTGAACAAGTGTAGCAGCAGTATCATCATCAAGCACTTGGCGAATTTCATTTATGTTCCTTATTTGGAAATATGTTGATTTGCACACATTTTTGATGTGGTTGTCCATTGACAGCGTGTTATCAAATATAATTCCTAGATTTCGAGCACTAGTAGAAGCCTTAATGTTGGAGGAAGCAATTTGAAGAAAATCTGTGCTAGGTTTTGATTCATGGTATTTTGAAGTAATAATGAGAAGCTCAGTTTTGTCATCATTCAATTTCAACTTATTTGCAGTCATCCAAGATTTTATGTCCTTGATACAAGATTCAATTCGAGAACGAGAGGCAATTTCATCGCAAGCACTATCCAAGTCAAAAGATACATATAGCTGTGTATCATCGGCATACATATGCACTTCTAAACCATGTTTGCGTGCAATGTTCGCTATTGGAGATGAATAAATTGTGAAGAATTGCGGGCCAAGTACAGAACCTTGGGGGACACCGAAGAGGAGCGGAATGAATGATGACAAACAACCATTAATGTTTACAGCCTGCGTTCGATCAGTCAAATAAGAGCGGATCCATTCAAGTGCACTATCTCTGACACCAAACGATGAGAGACGCGACAGAAGGATGCTGTGGTCTATGGTATCAAAGGCAGCAGATAGATCAAGTAGGACCAAAAACGTACCACGTTTCATGACCCTCTGATGTACCGAGTGCCTAGTATACGGCCGGCGCAATGAACATAACCATCTGATGTACCGAGTGCCTAGTATACGGCTGGCGCAATGAACATAACCATCTGATGTATTGAGTGCCTAGTATACGGCTGGCGCAATGAACATAACCCTCTGATGTATTGAGTGCCTAGTATACGGCTGGCGCAATTAACATAACCCTTCGATGAACTGAGTGCCTAGTATACGGCTGGCGCAATGGACATAGCCTTCGAGCAATTTTATGTGGATACTGTCTCGCGTAATATTAAACTAAATTGTATTACAATTTCTTGTATTCACAACTACTTAATATTAATTTTTGATATTGTACAATCCGTCTCTTTTAAATAATTGCTCAAATTTTTTTTCAATTTATTTAGCACCTGCCTCTTGAATTTGTTTTTCACTGGAATATGTTCAACAATATGTGTGTAACAACTATATTGTATAACATAAAGTTTAGCGTGTAGATTATTGCATTCTGTATTTTTTGTAGGACTTTGAAGTATGGGAATTATCTTTCTTGTCCCGGATGAGAGTAAAATATACAGAACAAATCTATTCCGTTGTTCATGAGAATATTATATATTGCTACGGGGCATTTCATTATAGGCATTTGATAATCATGGCCGTCTATATTTCCATAGAGGCGTTTTACTCCTGGGTTTTGCCAGCCAATCGTTTGACATATATTGAGATGAAGGCGAATACGTTTCCCCACTGGGGAGTTATATTTACTGCCTTTCCTGCCAAGCTATCCACTTAATGTTCACAATATTGCAACAGTGGGACAACAATTGCGAAGTAAACATGTCAGAAGAACGTTTGGAACAATAGATCAACATCGACCCCTTTCTTAAAATGGATGTTTTTCATAAACTTAAGGTTGTTCCTATGGCTAATTTTTTATTTGATATTTCAATAGAGCTTGCTGAGCTCCACAATAATCTGAAATTTGAGATTGATCGGAGGTACGGTTTTCTAGATATGACAATTTTATTGTCAAAAATGTGAATTCTTTTGTTTTGTATTGTTTTTCGGCCAACAGAGGGCAGCCTATTTTCTTTTGTTTTATATTGTTTTTTGACTCCCTAGGTAAAATTTCTATACAAATGTAGTTTTTTGTTTTTGCTCTATTTTTTATTGTAAACTCCATTAGATTCCCGCAGCACAGGAATTAAGGAGAGTTGTATAGCCAACATATACACCAAGTGGTATTTAATTTAGTAAAGTGCATGAACTTGAAAAAATTAATTAAGTGCATTAATTAACCTAGTTTCTTTATTTTTTTTAGTTTTAGATAATTAAGTATAATTAACTATGCAGATGTTTTACAGCCTTCCGCAGCACAGGAAACTTTCTAAAAACTATCGTTAACAAGCTCCTAAAATTTCAGCTTTGTAGCATTTATACTTTTCTTGGAAAAATGAATTAAACATTTTTGCATAGATTATGTTTTTGCTAGGCCAGCTAGGGGGTCAAAAAACAATAAGAAACAAAAGAAATGAAAGCTTCAATTTTGCTTCATTTTTGACAATAAAATTGTCATATCTAGAAAACCGTACTCCGATCAATCTCAAATTTCAGATTATTGTGGAGCTCAGCAGGCTCTATTAAGATATCAAATAAAAAAATTAGCCATAGGAACAACCTTTGCTGTATGATTCGTATCAAACAAGAAAACATATGCACCTTTTTATTTTTAAAGGAAGCTTTTGTATGCATCTATTCGTCATTTCAAACAAGTATTAACACATAGTGCGTGTTTTATCTTTGGAAACAAAACTGTTTTAATCATCGTCCTCCTGAGACGTTTTTATAACGCTGGTACCTAAGGGGGTACACCCTAAACAAATCCTAGCAGAGGTGCAAAGTA
>CM069450.1:75891755-75938519 GCA_035610835.1 Ophiura sarsii | reverse complement strand
CATGATGCTTAGCAATTTATGCAAATTGGGCGCTTTGGTCTGTGAAAAAACACCCCATCGCTATACCAATTTTTGCGAAAAAGCACCCCAAAAGGCAGGCACGTGTACGTATACCACCCACCCCCCGGGGGTTCGAGCCTTCTCCCGCACAGCGAGTCTGTTTTACTTTCCAACATGAATTAATGCCGGTACCCAATTATACAACTGGGTGAAGAGTGGCAAGTGCGGTAAAGTGCCTTGCCCAAGGACACAACACGCTGGCCGCCACGGGTCTCGAACCCACAACATTTATATTGTGGAGCGAGAATGTATCCGTTGGACCACGCGTGCCCGTTTTGAATTATATATAAATACCACGAATGAATAACCTGATTCTGCTGTGACGTTCCAGAAAGATCACGATCATCTGAACCTGCTGATAGAAAAATTAAAACAGAATAAAGGGTTGAAATTGAAACTTTTAACTTCACATTACGGTAGGTACGGATTTCACTCGAAAAATTCAACCGATGCGTGGCGATGCGCCTGAAGTAAATCTCATATATTACATTATTATCAATTCCCAATACACTCATTTTTTTAAAAATCAGACCACTATTAAGTTACATAGCTGTTAAAAGCGTTACTCAATTGCTCAGCCGATGCCAATACACTATAATAATTATCAAGTATGTCGCCTGATTTATTACCTTGTTGTTTAACACCATTTCTTCCTATTTCCTCCGGGGCAGCAAATGAAGAAGACAAAAAAACATCGATTTTCTTATTATAGCTAGGATATAGACCACATGTTGATCCAAAATACTCGCAGATCGGAAGTTAATATTAATATTCACACAAAAATACATTGTAATACAATCAAATTTCCTGTAATAAATATAAATTACATCGAGAAGCTCTTCTTATATCTCAAAGACTCATTTCCGGTTCTTAAATGTTGTTGTAAATAACTTTGAAGTGTTTCATCGTCTGTGACTATATTGTTATTTTAAACTATTCGGAAACAGTCACAAATTAAGTAATGTTAATATAGGCCGATGACCTTAACACTGAAATGTTTTACTGTTAATCAATAAATAAACAAACAACTACACAACTATACTATCAGCTGTCACCATATTGCAGGCTGCTTTTAAATTGTGTAGCAACTGGGGACTACCATCATGGTATGGGGGAGATAGAAACGTGTCGCACATGGCAAACAATAAAATAATATACCTCACATTGCAAGCTGATTTATAATGTAATTTCCATGTTTTCCTATAAACATTTCGATTTGTGAAGCCTCTTTTTGGAATGAAGACATGTATGATTGTCGTTGTTAGGCATTTCCATATCACTTTCAAAAAGCCAAGTAGTGACAAACATTTTAAGCGTCTGTGCGATACCGTTTCGGGCTGAGCTCTATTGGCTGCTTGAATCATGGACCAAGTAAACGAGTATCATTACGTTACAGATACAGCAACTTCGACTTCTGCAAGTGACTACGGAGGACTCCCCAATACTTCAAACGGATACTGTTCGGGACTATCGTCTCTTCTACAACCTTAGTTTGGAACAAGCAGAATCATATCAATATTCCATTGTACAAGTTCAATGTCTTGAAGACAATTATACCACTAAAACTCTTTTTCGGCGTTCTAGGTAACGTTCTTTTCGTGTATGTAGCTGTACGGATACCACATGCGAACAACTACAAATCGATATTTAGTCAATCCAGCTATAGCCGATATTGTATTTCTCTTGTCGGCAGACAGCACGAAGATATGGAAGTATGCCGATTCTCCGATAAAGGATGATGATTCTCCTATTGGCCGATTTGGATGTCTCTGGACCGTACTTCTTATCAGATGTCGCCTACTTTGCTTCATTGATATTTATTGATTGATTTATTTATTTTATTCATTTATTCATTACACAGAGCATTTATAAGGCGCTTTTCAAAAAAAAAGGTCAAAGCGACGTACACAATGCAAATAACAACATTATAAAATATTAAAAAGATACAATCAAAGTATAAACACAGTTTATGTATTAATAAAATACAACAAGTATATAAAATACAAATACCAAGAATATAGATACATTAATATAAAAAACGGGCAATAATAGAGCCAATAGGCCATGTAAAGTGATTAAAGTAAAGTGATTACCGTAGTCCAGCCTAGAAAGAACCAAAGACCTCACTATATGTGCACATGTATTATGATCCATAAAACGACGAATACGAGCAATATTTCTGAGATGGAAATTAATAGTACGACACATAGAATTAACCCATTTTCATATGAGGATCAAATTTAACACCTAAGTTCTTAAAGGGACACTAAGAGATGTGTTGGAGGCAGCGCCCTCAATTATGATAAAAACTGAGATTAGTTTATTTTTATAATTGTATTACATGTATGAACTTACACCTATAAGGATTAAGAAAAAGCAGCTCTTTTTGTACAAGAAAACGTCGATTCAAAAATGCTTATCCCGCGGGACCAGCATTTTACGTCCGACAGTATCCCCGTGCAATACGCGTGATACATAACGCGAACCATATTTGCATAGAGGGCGTTTTTCAATAAATAGCGATGATATTGTTTAAATCTAGTTTTGCTGTGTTTTTTGTTAGTAGAAACAACAATAATGGCGATTTTTAATGTTCATCTTGAATTCTGAAGTAAATTTTTAAACATTTAACTTTTCAACACCACTTAATGTCCTTTAATTGACGAGGAGGAATCAATCTCAGATCCACCGATCCTTAAACCAATACCAGAGACCAGATGGGAGTTGTATTGGAGAAGAAATTAGGAACAACTCTTTTTTTGTGTCATTTAACCTCAATTTATGTTTCAACATCCATACTTTGACTTCAGCAATGCAATCCATAAGCTGCGCTGCGCTGCCTCAAAATCGCCAGGCACCTTAGGATCACGCTTGTGTCAGCCGATCGGTTTGTGGCGGTATGTCGTCCTCAAGACCGACATAGTTTCATAGGGCAAATCAATGGAGCTTATCGGACTGTATTGATTTGTAGCCGCGATTCTGGCAGCGGTTCTTACTCCCGGGAACGCCCAAAAAAGTGTGTACTGTATTGGGTGGACGAATGCAAGGGTTTATCGGTCATGGCCCGAAGTGCTACGTTTCTGCTCACCATTAGAAGGTTTCACATGGATCACCAGTCTTTCTAATGGTCTGCAAACAATACCTGTCTTTATATCACTCGTAGTCAATGCGATACTCTATGTGTCAGTCAGCAGAGATGTCACGCTGAATGTCAGATTTTGTTGAACACAAGAAAACAATGGAGTCTTAGTGACTGCAATATTTTCTAGAAATAGCTTCGGGAAATGGTCTATTTGGGCATCTCAAAAACTGAGAAACGTGTTAAAAATCATGTAGAATTTTAGACATGTTAGAGGAGGGTCAATAACATCTGCAGAACGGTAAAATGTATAGAATTAAAAAGTTTTGTGACTAAATTCATGCCGTAAAATGTTGGAAATTCACGTTTTGAAAATCTGTGGTCTTCAAAATTACAGGAATCCTAACTCATTATAAACCTCATCAAATCATGAAATGAACCCTCGTCTACAAAAAAGTCCATGTACGTATTGCTCTATCTGCTTGGAGATAGCGAAGACCACGGAAACTTCATAGCTTCATACCAGGGAATGAAATCCGCCAAAGACATTACATGGCGAACATCGTACAGATTTGCACCGCAGTCCTCTGTGTAGGGAGTGTTGACAATAGCAAGGTAGTTTAACTATTGTCAGATTGTGTTTGTTCATGTTTGTGACGACTGACCCCGTTTAACAATCTTCATAGCTTTCATATAGGGCGACCTATCTATTGACTGGTGTCAATCATACGTGGATTGAATGACTGCATCAACCGCATGGGAAAACATGGGGTTAAGAAAATCAAAGACACAGGGATGAGAAATAAGATAGCTAAAATGCTTGTGGTGAATGGAGCCCGGGGGGGGGGGGGGGGGGGGTTGCCAAAATCATACGTGGATGTGCCTGCCGGACTTTGACTTTCTCTATACCTATTTTTTGGACAATTTCCCACCCATCAATATACCAATTTTGTTAGAAAAGCACCCAATTTTGCACAAATTGGGTGCTTTTTAAAATAAAATCCTCCACAAATTGGGCGCTTTGGTCTGTGATAAAAACACCCCATCTCTATACCAATGTTTGCGAAAAAGCACCCCAAAAGGCAGGCACATGTACGTATACGTATGGCATTAGCGTAGCCAGTGGGGTGGGGGGGGGGCGGGGGGCTGGGGGAAGACTGCCCCCCCCCCCCCGGACACCTAAAATGGGGACGGAGAAGCTGAAAAATGGGGACGAGAAATTGTTCATGTAGTACATTTACTGTGCGATTTTCTTTGACTGTGCTATTTTGTTTAGAATGTGTGAATTTTTTTGCTAAAATGGGACGGAGAAGCGGAAAAATTGGGACGAGAAATTGTTCATGTAGTACATTTACTGTGCGATTTTTTTTTACTGTTCGTTTTTTGTTTTTGGACTGTGTGAATTTGTTGGACCTCCCCCCCCCCCCCCCCCCACCCCCCACTTACGTGAAATTTACGAGGTAAGTGACTAGAAAAAAAATTGGGGCAACCTTTTACGAAAATTTTAGCAATCTTGCTAAAAAGAAAATAGGGACGATATTGATGTTTGCCCCCCCCCCCCCCCCCCCCCCCCCCCCGGAATGACAATGCTGGCTACGCGCCTGACGTATGGAGTAACCTTCTTTGGTCTACTCGCTCCGTTTGAAATCATTTCATGTTTTGGGATGATCGCTACGTTCCGCATTGAAAACTAGAGCGGTTCTCGGGTTTCGCGGTTTTCTAGTTTCGCGGTTGATGGGGTTTAGCAGTGTCAGATGTAGTGGTTATCAATAGGGCAGTTATTGACATTGTATTGGTTTTAACATGATATGTTAGGATCTGACCAGAATCATGGAGGACGGGCGGAGAGTGATGGTATGAAAATGAAATGATTATGAAGTGGTTTGGATTTATTGTGTGGGAGATAATATTTGAAACCCGTTTATTTGTTCTAAAGGGTTTGCTTTGTATTTGATTCAACCATAAGAATGAATTGCTGACAGAGCTGCTGTTGGTGTTTGATGTGGCCTGGAGATTGTATTTAGGTGTGAAGGTAAAAAGTTTGATTTGATTAATGTACTTTCCGGTTGCAACTTTCGCCCTAAGGGGACCTAGGACTTAGCGGTGACCATGCGGGTAAGAAAATGTTGCCTTTCTACGCAGGGACAAGATTCAGTACTCATTAGTGGTATATCATTACGTTTTGTCCCCAATACAATTGTAGCAGGGAGGTGTAGGTAATATAGCATGTAATTTATATAGACATGCTTGTCTATTAATTAGCAAGAGTTGAAATGCAAATTCCATTTAAATGGAATGGGGCTGGTGAAAGTTTGAGTGAAGTGCACATTTAAACACACTTGTACACAAAATGCACAATATACAAAGAAGAATAGGCAGTAGAAACAGTAATGTAATAATATTTACATAAACAGTTTATTAAGATGAACATGGGTCCATCCACGAAGTTGCGTACACAAGATGTGACATGATAGTCAAATTTAGTTGCCTGATTGAATTCCAAAACATCATTTTGAACTAACAATCCTCACAATCACGAGGGCCGACTTGGCTATCTTATTCGTTATGCCATCACCGGCGAGAGATGAACGAAACTGATTAGAGCATGCGCATTGTGTTCTTTCAACATCGCCCGGCGGCATATGATATTATTGTTTACATCGTAAAACAAGGCAATATACACACATGCGCTTTTGAACGGAATAGCCGCGATCGATTAAAATTAATAATTTTGTAAATTCGTCTTTGTATACAGACAGTCCAGGCAAACGCTAATTGAAAACTTGGCTTAAAATTTCTTTAAACTGCATAAAGAGGCAATTAAAACCTTTGCCTGAAGTCATTCTTCCTAAACACAATCACCGACTGGAACTCTCTTCCTGAACACATCGTGAACATTGAAACAATACAACCATTTAAAGCAGCAGTGACAACCCACATCCACCCAGGCACTGCTACAAGCAACCAACAACAACAAGACTAAACAGACCCATGCGCACACCCAACCTTCTCGTTTGGCTTCAATCAGGAAGCGTTGAGAATATCTTCCAGATCCAGATTTGAGGTAAAATGGGTTTTGCTTTCAATTGACAGCGAATACGCATAATTCGGCAGTCTCGCGATGCATTGAATGACTGAGATTAGTTTTCGTAGTCGATTGAAAACAGATATTTTGCCCGTAATTTGATCAGCATGGATATTAACATAATGTAATCTTAACTCTAGTGTGATTATTTTTGTCAAAGATTCGATCATTCATCTTTATTTACTTGTTTTGTTACTGCCATTCACTTGCACTTTAGTTTACAATACAGTTAAAAAATGCCAGTGCAGTAGTTCCTTTTTGTTGTTTTATCACCTTTTTAGTTACCTATGAGATCAATTTGACAACAATTATATTCGCATAGAAATCATAAGGATTTTTTTTAATTTGCCTGACCGCCAAATGCCGAAATTTGGAAAATGGACCCAAATATCATTATATGATTATTTATTTTTTTGGATACGTATGAGATCCATGATACAAAAAAGTCAAGCCGCAATCAATTTGGCGACAAAAAAAGTCATTCTCATAGAATTTTTTTAATTTTTTTAATTCTAAAATATCAAAATTTGAAAAATTAGCCCAAATACCTTTATTTGGTTAAATAATTCAATTTTGTTTGGGTACGTATGAGATCAATGTTACAAAAAAGTCAAGCTGCAATCAATTTGACGACAAAAAAGTCATTTGCATAGAAATCATAACATTTTTTTAAATTCTAGGCTTGACCGACAAATATCAAAATTTGAAAAATTAGCCCAAATACCATTATTTGGTTAAGTAATTCAATGTTTGTGGGTACATATGAGATTGATGATACAAAAAACTCAAGCGGCAATCAATTTGGCAACAAAAAAGTCATTCGCATAGAAATCATAACAATTTTTTTTAATTCTAGACTTGACCGACAAATATCAAAATTTGAAAAATGAGCCCAAATACCATTATTTGGTTAAATAATTCAATTTTGTTTGGGTACGTATGAGATCGATGATACAAAAAAAGTCAAGTCGCAATCAATTTGACGACAAAAAAAGTTGTTCGCATAGAAATCATAACATTTTGTTTAAATTCTAGGCTTGACCGACAAATATCAAAATTTGAAAAATTAGCCCAAATACCATTATTTGGTTTAAATAATTCCAATTTTTTTTGTTGGTACGTATGGGATCGACGATGCAAAAAAGTCAAGCCGCAATCAATTTGGCGACAATAAAAGTCATTCGCATAGAAATCATAATTATTTTTTTTAAATTCTAGGCTTGACTGACAAATATCAAAATTTGACAAATTAGCCCAAATACCATTATTTGGTTAATATTAAAGTAATTCAATTTTTTGGGGTACGTATGAGATTGATGATACAAAAAAGTCAAGCCGCAATCAATTTGACCACAAAAAAAGTAATTCGCATATAAATCATAACATTTTTTTTTTAAATTCTAGGCTTGACCGACAAATATCAAAATTTGAAAAATTACCCCAAATACCATTATTTAGTTAATTCAATTTTTGTGGATACATATGAGATCGATGATACAAAAAACTCAAACCGCAATCAATTTGGCGACAAAAAAGTCATTCGCATAGAAATCATAACGATTTTTTAAAAAAAATTCTAGGCTTGACCAACAAATATCAAAATTTGACAAATTAGCCCAAATACCATTATTTGGTTAAATAATTCAATTTTGTTTGGGTACGTATGAGATCGATGATACAAAAAAGTCAAGTCGCAATCAATTTGACGACAAAAAAAGTTGTTCGCATAGAAATCATAACAATATTTTTTTAAATTCCAAGCTTGACCGACAAATATCAAAATTTGAAAAAATAGCCCAAATACCACTATTTGGTTAAATAATTCAATTTTGTTTGGGTACGTATGAGATCGATGATACAAAAAAGTCAAGTCGCAATCAATTTGACGACAAAAAAAAGTTGTTCGCATAGAAATCATAACAATATTTTTTTTAAATTCCAAGCTTGACCGACAAATATCAAAATTTGAAAAAAATAGACCAAATACCATTATTTGGTTAAATAATTCAATTTTATTTTTGGTACGTATGAGATCGATGATGCAAAAGTCAAGCCGCAATCAATTTGGCGACAAAAAAGTCATTCACATAGAAATCATAATTTATTTATTTTTAAATTCTAGGCTTGACTGACAAATATCAAAATTTGAAAAATTAGCCCAAATACCATTATTTGGTTATTAAAGTAATTCAATTATTTGGGGTACGCATGAGATCGATGATGCAAAAAAGTCAAGCCGAAATGAATTTGGCGACAAAAAAAGTCATTCGCATAGAAATCTTTTTTTTTTTTAAATTCTAGGCTTGACTGACAAATATCAAAATGTGAAAAATTAGCCCAAATACCATTATTTGGTTAAATAATTCAACTTTGTTTGGGTACGTATGAGATCGATGATACAAAAAAGTCAAGTCGCAATCAATTTGACACAACAAAAAAAGTTGTTCGCATAGAAATCATAACAATTTTTTTTTAAATTCCAGGCTTGACCGACAAATATCAAAATTTGATAAATTAGCCCAAATACCATTATTTGGTTAAATAATTCAATTTTATTTTTGCTACGTATGAGATCGATGATGCAAAAAAGTCAAGCCGCAATCAATTTGGCGACAAAAAAGTCATTCGCATAGAAATCATAATTTTTTTTTAAAATTCTAGGCTTGACTTAATATCAAAATTTGAAAAATTAGCCCAAATACCATTATTTGGTTAAATAATTCAATTTTGTTTGGGTACGTATGAGATCGATGATACAAAAAAGTCAAGTCGCAATCAATTTGACGACAAAAAAGTTGTTCGCATAGAAATCATAACAATATTTTTTTAAATTCCGAGCTTGACCGACAAATATCAAAATTTGAAAAAATAGCCCAAATACCACTATTTGGTTAAATAATTCAATTTTATTTTTGGTACGTATGAGATCGATGATGCAAAAAAGTCAAGCCGCAATCAATTTGGCGACAAAAAAGTCATTCGCATAGAAATCATAATTATTATTTTTTAAATTCTAGGCTTGACTGACAAATATCAAAATTTGAAAAATTAGCCCAAATACCATTATTTGGTTATTAGAGTAATTCAATTTTTTGGGGTACGCATGAGATCGATGATGCAAAAAAGTCAAGCCGCAATCAATTTGACACACAAAAAAAGTTGTTTGCATAGAAATCATAACAAATTTTTTAAACTCTAGGCTTGACCGACAAATATCAAAATTTGACAAATTAGCCCAAATACCATTATTTAGCTAAGTAATTCAATTTTTGTGGGTACATATGAGATCGATGATACAAAAAACTCAAGCCGCAATCAATTTGGCGACATAAAAGTAATTTGCATAGAATTTTTTTTTTAAATTCTAGGCTTGACTGACAAATATCAAAATTTGAAAAATGAGCCCAAATACCATTATTTGGTTATTAAAGTAATTCAATTTTTTGGGGTACGTATGAGATCGATGATACAAAAAAGTCAAGCCGCAATCAATTTGACCACAAAAAAGTAATTCGCATAGAAATCATAACATTTTTTTAAAATTCTAGGCTTGACCGACAAATATCAAAATTTGACAAATTAGCCCAAATACCATTATTTAGCTAAGTAATTCAATTTTTGTGGGTACATATGAGATCGATGATACAAAAAACTCAAGCCGCAATCAATTTGGCGACATAAAAGTAATTTGCATAGAATTTTTTTTTTAAATTCTAGGCTTGACTGACAAATATCAAAATTTGAAAAATTAGCACAAATACCATTATTTGGTTAAATAATTCAATTTTGTTGGGTACGTATGAGATCGATGATACAAAAAAGTCAAGTCGCAATCAATTTGACGACAAAAAAAAGTTGTTCGCATAGAAATCATAACAATATTTTTTTAAAATTCCAAGCTTGACCGACAAATATCAAAATTTGAAAAAAAATAGACCAAATACCATTATTTGGTTAAATAATTCAATTTTATTTTTGGTACGTATGAGATCGATGATGCAAAAGTCAAGCCGCAATCAATTTGGCGACAAAAAAGTCATTCACATAGAAATCATAATTTATTTATTTTTAAATTCTAGGCTTGACTGACGAATATCAAAATTTGAAAAATTAGCCCAAATACCATTATTTGGTTATTAAAGTAATTCAATTATTTGGGGTACGCATGAGATCGATGATGCAAAAAAGTCAAGCCGCAATGAATTTGGCGACAAAAAAAGTCATTCGCATAGAAATCTTTTTTTTTTTTAAATTCTAGGCTTGACTGACAAATATCAAAATTTAAAAAATTAGCCCAAATACCATTATTTGGTTAAATAATTCAATTTTGTTTGGGTACGTATGAGATCGATGATACAAAAAATTCAAGTCGCAATCAATTTGACGACAAAAAAAGTTGTTCGCATAGAAATCATAACAATATTTTTTTAAATTCCAAGCTTGACCGACAAATATCAAAATTTGAAAAAATAGCCCAAATACCACTATTTGGTTAAATAATTCAATTTTATTTTTGGTACGTATGAGATCGATGATGCAAAAAAGTCAAGCCGCAATCAATTTGGCGACAAAAAAGTCATTCACATAGAAATCATAATTATTATTTTTTTAAATTCTAGGCTTGACTGACAAATATCAAAATTTGAAAAATTAGCCCAAATACCATTATTTGGTTATTAGAGTAATTCAATTTTTTGGGGTACGCATGAGATCGATGATGCAAAAAAGTCAAGCCGCAATCAATTTGACACACAAAAAAAGTTGTTTGCATAGAAATCATAACAATTTTTTTCAAATTCTAGGCTTGACCGACAAATATCAAAATTTGAAAAATGAGCCCAAATACCATTATTTGGTTATTAAAGTAATTCAATTTTTTGGGGTACGTATGAGATCGATGATACAAAAAAGTCAAGCCGCAATCAATTTGACCACAAAAAAGTAATTCGCATAGAAATCATAACATTTTTTAAAAATTCTAGGCTTGACCGACAAATATCAAAATTTGACAAATTAGCCCAAATACCATTATTTAGCTAAGTAATTCAATTTTTGTGGGTACATATGAGATCGATGATACAAAAAACTCAAGCCGCAATCAATTTGGCGGCATAAAAGTAATTTGCATAGAATTTTTTTTTTTAATTCTAGGCTTGACTGACAAATATCAAAATTTGAAAAATTAGCCCAAATACCATTATTTGGTTAAATAATTCAATTTTGTTTGGGTACGTATGAGATCGATGATACAAAAAAAGTCAAGTCGCAATCAATTTGACGACAAAAAAAAGTTGTTCGCATAGAAATCATAACAATATTTTTTTTAAATTCCAAGCTTGACCGACAAATATCAAAATTTGAAAAAAATAGACCAAATACCATTATTTGGTTAAATAATTCAATTTTATTTTTGGTACGTATGAGATCGATGATGCAAAAGTCAAGCCGCAATCAATTTGGCGACAAAAAAGTCATTCACATAGAAATCATAATTTATTTATTTTTAAATTCTAGGCTTGACTGACAAATATCAAAATTTGAAAAGTTAGCCCAAATACCATTATTTGGTTATTAAAGTAATTCAATTATTTGGGGTATGCATGAGATCGATGATGCAAAAAAGTCAAGCCGCAATGAATTTGGCGACAAAAAAAAGTCATTCGCATAGAAATCTTTTTTTTTTTTAAATTCTAGGCTTGACTGACAAATATCAAAATTTGAAAAATTAGCCGAAATACCATTATTTGGTTAAATAATTCAATTTTGTTTGGGTACGTATGAGATCGATGATACAAAAAAGTCAAGTCGCAATCAATTTGACACAAAAAAAAAGTTGTTCGCATAGAAATCATAACAATTTTTTTTTAAATTCCAGGCTTGACCGACAAATATCAAATTTTGATAAATTAGCCCAAATACCATTATTTGGTTAAATAATTCAATTTTATTTTTGCTACGTATGAGATCGATGATGCAAAAAAGTCAAGCCGCAATCAATTTGGCGACAAAAAAGTCATTCGCATAGAAATCATAATTTTTTTTTTAAATTCTAGGCTTGACTTAATATCAAAATTTGAAAAATTAGCCCAAATACCATTATTTGATTATTAAAGTAATTTCAATTTTATTTGGGTACGTTTAAGATCGATGATACAAAAAAGTCAAGCCGGAATCAATTTGACCACAAAAAAGTAATTCGCATAGAAATCATAACAATTTTTTTTTTAATTCTAGGCTTGACCGACAAATATCAAAATTTGAAAAAAAATTAGCCCAAATACCATTATTTGGTTAAATAATTCAATTTTTTTGGTACATATAAGATCGATGATGCAAAAAAAGTCAAGCCGCAATCAATTTGGCGACAAAAAAAGTCATTCGCATAGAAATCATAACGATTTATTTTTAAATTCTCGGCTTGACCGACAAATATCAACATTTGAAAAAATAGCCCAAATACCATTATTTGGTTAAATAATTCATTTTTTGGGGTACATGAGATCGATGATACAAAAAAAAGTCAAGCCACAATCAATTTCATGACAAAAATGTCTTTCGTATAGAAATCATGAGCATTTAAAAAAAAAAATTAAGTAGGCCTGAGTCTGACCGACAAATGTCAAAATTTGGAAAATGGACGCAAATATCATTATTAATGTTTGGATAATTTATTTTTATTTTTAAAGAACCGATCATTTCTATGTGCGAGTCGATAATATATTCAATTAAAAGGTATAGCCTATTATAATGCTAGGGATGTTCATATCATTGACTTCAGAGGGCGACATTTTTTTGAAAATTAGTTGACCAAAATATGTAGAAAACTCCCATGTTTACCTAGATGAATACAGCGATGTAGTACGATGTGGCTAGAATGTATTCACTGATGTCTACATAACCCCGCAACTAAAAATCATGAAAGTAAACCGCTTTTTACCTAAAATGGTTTAAAAATGTGCATGATTTGCCCATAGTTCTTTACGAACTAACGATGTGGCCAACTTTGGCGATGATTGTGAATAGATTACATCCCCCAGTTTTCAATATTACCGTATGGTGTAATACTAGCATGTATTACAATGGTATAACTAAAACCGCGGCGACAAGTTTTTTCTGTTTGTTATGTAAACATAAAATAATTATGTAAATGTCCACGCTCTTTCCATGTACTAATGAGTAATGGGCCCAGCGTGATTCAGTGAAAAAGGCATCCAATTGTTACGTAAACATCAAACAATTGATTATCTATACAGCAAAGATTCGCCCTCATACATCAAGTATGGTGACGTAGCAAGTATTACAATGGTATAACTAAAACCGCGACAAGTCGGGGGACTCTGTTTGTTATGTAAACATCAAACAAAAATAGCAACGCTCATACATCCCCGGGAAAAAGGGGGGGGGGGGGGTGGGTACTCAGATTTGGTTTGGTCGGGGGTGTGCCGCTGGAGAATCAAATCCCCTACCCATTTCTAAGGGTGGTTTTGGATAGACCCATGTCTAAGGATTTTTCAGTTGAAAAGCCTACCCATGGCTAAGGATGTCTCATGAAAAAACGACCCACTGGAGCGGCACGTCCCCGTATGCCTTACATACGTGAGTACCACCCCCGAGCATGCATCGTTGTATTTTACTAAGAAAAATATGCTTCTCAAGGCAAAAAAATAGTTTTACTCCTATGAGGCAGATTAACCCCAACTTTGAACTCGTCCAAGTTATTTGCGATTTGTACATGCTCACAAAATCCGGAATCCATTGATGGATTAATAAAGACGAAATCGCAAACACAATTTTTTTCTGAGGCAATCTCTAGGGGTGGTACATAGCCTAGCGGTGAACAAAATTCAACAAACTCAATTGCGCGTAGTGGCGTTTGGGATGGGGGGATTCATATAGTTTTAGCTTCATGGTCTATTACGCTTGAACTCTTTCCGCCCACACACATGAGTAGTAAACCACGACAAAACAAAATTACGCCCCTTGATTGGAAAAACGGTGATCCACGCTTGCGATCAGCGACGGAGCGCATGGAGTATATAAAACATTATGGTGATATACGGGGGGTACAATAACTAGAATCGCCGCCATTTTCTTTGATGTGACGATGTCGGAATAGAAAATAAATATCCCTATCGCGGGAACATTATCCCTCATAATTCTCCAAATAACCAGTCACTCGAACTCAGCCGAGATAAATACTGTACCAATATCGTGTCCACAAATCTTACTAATTCAAGCTGTATTTTTCGAGATATTTCGCACACAAACTTCGATTTGAAAATCTTAGGATGCCGGTACCCGTCCTCCAATGATATGCCCAAATATCTCATAAATAACGAGAACAGCCGCATGTATATCGTACTTGTAGGTCAGCTGTCATCCTACTTAAATTCAGCGGTGAATCCGATTATTTACACAGTCATGTGTCGTCGGTACAGAAGAGCATTTCGCGAAGCGTTTCTGCCTTTTGCATGCATAAATAGAGGTTATAGACAAAGAGCCGCTTCTGAGTCGTGCCGCACTGGACTCAGTATGATGGAACCGACCAATCAGGACGTTGGGGATACGTCGTTATAGTGTCACGATTTAATATTGACCACCTCAAAGATGACTTTAAACCAGAATTGTTGTGCGACATGAGTTCATTTTCAGTAGCGTAGCGAGTGGAAAAATTGGCAAAATGGGGACGAAAAGGGCGGAAAATCATGTTTAAATCAGCCGTTTTTTGACCTGGTTTCTTTGAAATAGGGACCGTTATGGGGATCTATGGGGATCTTGCCCCCTCGGAGTGGCTGGGCTGGCTACGCGGCTGTTCATTTTGTTGTTGTGTCGCGTCGCATTAATATAAATGCAGGGTGTCCTAGAATGATCTAGACCGAGGTAATACGATTTGTTTCGGTATGAACTCAACTGATGTTGTCCACATTGTTTTCATATATATCTTGCGCAAACACCCAGCTTTTTTAGGAATTTTAGATTTTGTAAATCGGACATTTCTGATGGAAAATACAGACTATTTTGTAACGATAGTAGATTTCAAGTTTTTGTCGAAATTATCCATTATGAAAATCTATAAAGTTACTAACCCTTTAAAACATTATTTCTATAATGTTATTCGTGGTCGTGTGCCTTGAGTTGGGACCCCTTTGTGTGACTAAAAATGGAAAAATCACATGGATTTTGCTTAAAACATTTTTATCATTAAAACTATACATATTTAGGAGTAAAAGGATAGTATACATTTCCTGAAAGCATACAAATGACAATACAGTATCAAGGTCAATATACAGGGTGGGTAGATAATATAGGTGCAAACATCAAGAAATGCACTAAAAATACAAAATTTTCACTGGTCATTTAAATACCTTGAAAATAAAATTATAATTGATTAAGCTGCATAATTCAAAAGTATACACTAGTATTACAAAGAAAAATGTTGCCACCTTTGTCTTTAGTTATAAAGGATACCTTATACAGGGTGGTCAAAATGTGTAACAATATAAGTATGTGAAAACGTATTTCTGAAATAAAGTTAATCGTTATCATAATTTAGTGTCATAATGAATTTTAAATTGACGTTTTGTAATAATATTGCACCAAACACAAACATATGACCAATAATTACCATGTTATACAGGGTGTAACAATCGAAATGCACATTTATGATCGAGTCCTCAATCCACGGGTTTCTTCACTTTTTGATTTTATTTTGATGAAAGCAATGATAATGAAATGAAATAAAAAATAAAACACACATGAAATGATCATGTTACAATTAGAAATGTTGCCTGGATATATATACTAAATTTTATATGGCCAATAACATCATATTATACAGAATGTTATAAAAAAAGCACATGCGATCTAACGGAGCGCTTATTTTTGAAAACAATCCATATTCTTAATTTTACTGCCATAACACATTTTGAGCACGGGTAAAATCAATTAGTATTCGGTAATTGTGCAAGATGCAATGCAAGTATTTTTGTCTGACAATGATCAACAGACTATTAACAAAGACACAGATGGACTCAAGCCCCCACCCTTCCCACATCTCGCTACGCTCCGTAAATCTTTCAAAATTGATAAAGATGTCACAAATTCTGGACAAATTTCAAGATTGCGGGAAAGCAATATGCACACCATAATAGTAACGATTGGGACGTAAAAGCACGAGATGTACACGCGGGCTTTTTGAACTCACTCGGCATGCATGCAGTAGAGCGTGCATACCTTGTAATTTGTAAGCTGTCATTTGTCTGGTTATAGCAAAGTAAACATACCACACGTACAGAATGTAAAGGGGCTTGTTGGGCTGGTATCGCAATATTTCTACTGTTTCCCTCCATGATGTGGTAATTTATTTTAAGATATAAGTGTCTGAATTGTTATCGTATAAATAAATTAATCGGTTAACTCCTAATCGGTACAAAACAGCCAATCTCTCTGACATTCTCCTAGCATGTATCGTCATATTGAGTGATATGACTGAAGTATTTCATTGCGTGTCTGTGAGATTAGCTCCTCATCTTCAGCGATTCCTCATCCTCCTCCCCAACACTCCTGTTTACTCTTCATCGATACTGACATTCCACCTAGCATGTATATTGATTATCAATAAGTGAAGTATTTCATAGCTTGTCTAGAGATTGGCTCCTCCTCCTGCGATTCCTCATCATCCTCCCCATGCACCCGTTGATAAATTCATTGCTCACAATTAAAACTGAAATAATTAAGACATTATTTTGTGGATGGTATGGAAAGAATATTTATTGTGCTTTGTAATGACCCTAATTGGTTATTTTATGAAGAGAAATATAGAAAACGATGATATCATAAACATCATTAACAGTGTAAAAATGTCACACCTCCTCAAAATACGGGGTTCCAATTCGTGTCACACGAACTCGCATTATTCGATTGTTGTGTGCAGGGCAGGATTTGTTTAGCTTGAGTGGTTTTAACCTTCCTTATTTTCTTTGGGGGAGTTTTGAATATAACTTATGAGGTGTGGGGTTCATCATTGTTTGAAATGCTGGTAGGGCTAGAGAGAATAGCTGTAAAATTATGTGAGCCAAAATATGAAAATACGTTTTTCATCGATTTTCGATTATGTCTTGCCACAGCGGAACAAAAATAGATATCTCAATGAAATTAACGGAATAAGTAGGAAACATTTCCACCATCATATCGCAAATTCGCAAGTGTTTACATTTGAAGCACTATTTGTTTATATTTTGTATATATTTTTAAAACCCCGGTGTAGATCATTCTGGGACACTCTGTATGTGACAATTAACGCTACGTCATAGTATTGTGTTATCTATATGCGGGTAAAATTCTGCCTGTATATCTCAAGGAACCGAATTAACGTAAAGTCAACATGGACTTACATACAGAATATTACCTCTCGACAAATTCACAAGAGTATACGAGGGGCATTCAGTAAATAATGAAAGTGATCATGGTATGGGATGCATGAGTGATTCTATTGAGGGATAATGTGATCAATACAAAGTATGAACCTTTGTCTTTCAAAAATACACTTTTGGATTGTTAGATACCTTTGGTTATGTAATGTCATTAACATAAACACAATAGGTTTCAGACACTGACAGAAATCTGTCAATTATTTGGCTGGATATGTACTATGTTGAAAATGGGTTGATCGATACATTTGCGTATATCTCGGCAATGCAAGCATAAAAACAGATAACACTTGGCACATAATTAGAACACACACTTATCTCCGCTTGACACTATTTTTTAGATCTGAATTCCTTAACACAAACAAGAAGGGACCATCTCAAATGCGCTTTTATTTAGCAAAATCCGCAATAATATACCTTCGAAAACAACAAAGGATAAAGAACAATGGAGGGATTATAATTTAGTAAATTTTTGTGGGATGTAAAGCAATAATAGTGGGGATTTCAAGAGGAGCTGTTCATAAAATTTCCTCAAACCATTGAAATTATGTGACGATTACTTTAACAATACATATATAGTAGCTCTAAAGATAACAGTAATAAGAGAGGTTGTGGCAGCCATCTTTGATTGATACATTCATGTATATCTTTATTTTGACTATCACAATATTTAAACACATTGATTTAAGCATTTTTTATTATTTCTGATTAGAATTTGAAGGCACAGTAAGCTTTTTTATCTTGTAAATTTCATGATTTTAGCCATTTGTGGCCCTGTTCAAAATGATCTGCCGTCTGCGCATGCGCACATTTTCTGCATGTTTCATGCGAATAAGTTCATATGGAATCTCCCAAACTGGTTAATTGCTTGGATTTTTTATAAATTGTTTGATTTTCCGCAATATTAGTGATTCGCTGACTGGGCATTTTTTAATGAAAATTGGCTATTTGAAATACTGTTATTTGTATACTTTTTATTCGATTGCCTCTCCTTACTTTTTCCTCCTATACTACATACATCAAATTACACAGGGATTCAAGTTATTGTCTTTTTATCATACTTACGCGAAAAAAATGGGATTTACCTGCTTCTGGTGTCATGTTATGCAATCTTCTTATCACATGTTTCATACAAATAATTCAAATTTCCCGCCAAATAACTGATTTAGTAGTGTCCCAAGTGTACTTACTTTGAGACAATGCTATGACGTCATAGTTCACACTTATAAATCCAAAACTGTACTGTTTGAAAGATAAAGGTTCATCCTTTGTATTGATCACATTATCCCTCAATAGAATCACTCATGCATCCCATACCATGATCACTTTCATTATTTACTGAATGCCCCTCGTAATTCTGTAACATCAGCATAGAAAGCTGTGACCACTACTATGATTATTTAAGGGAATTGTCCTTCCTATTCCGGTGGTAATTTCTTCGAATCCGGGAAGGGGACAAACACTGTCAGTCACGTTTATCTATTGTTCTTCATTGATTGGATTCAACATTGTTCATCGCTTTCGTGTCCCAAAATCACCCAACAAGTGTTTGGGGTGTTTTTTGTTGTTGCTGTTTTGTTGTATTTAGTGGGTTTTTCTTTTGTGCTGGTGGTATGTGTGGTGTGGGGGTGTGTGTGAGGGTGGGGGGTCTTAGGAGAATGTGTGTTGGGGTGTATTGGTTTATGTGTGAGGTTAGTGGCGGGTGTATGGAAAGGGTATATCAAGACTGCGGATAGAGATGAACACGACGTTGATTACCAGTAGATTACAAGTTGTACTAGTCCGCCTTTCGAGGAAAAGGAAAACCACCTGACGGTACACTGAAATTAGTATTTCGTCATTTGTTGAAGAAAATTCGTCAAACGGATAAATAAAAATGATAATGCAGGAAACTTGTCATGTTTCGATTCTGTTACTGTGGCCTACGAATCAAACAAGATATGATAAGAATCATTGGAATTGCGATACAAATTAAAAACAATGCAAAACTATTTCGATCGATTTGACAATCCTACCATTGCTTACTTGACAAATAAACATCGTCAGTTAGACTAGAAGTGCCAAAGTATTGCTAGCATTACAAATTGCATGATAACTTAATTTGAGCAGTATGAATTTAAATGCAATACACGATTTGCAATACAACCACGATTTGCGGTGTTTTCTGCGATGTCTTGCAGGATTCGCGTTTCTTTCCTCGCGGCCGCCATTGTAAGTGTGAGCCGGCGGCCAGCAGGCAGAAGTCACATTATTTACATCGTATTTTAAGGTATTGTAACTGATTATTGTATTTTTCTTGTGGTATGTAAAATATACAGGGCCGTCAGATGGGGGTGCGTTGGGTGCGGACGCACCCCCCTTGAAAATCTCTTCTTCTTTTTTCTTCTTTTTTAAGGTAAAAATTGCGTTTTTCTTAGTTTCAAATTTCAATGATAGTAAAACTACTCATAAAACATTGACTACAGTGCTTTTTTGGACTGCGAAATGTTGTGTCCGTGCGAAAAATTTTGACGTGCGAAATGTTTTGACTTTACCCCCCCCCCCACCCCCCCCCCCCCACCCCCCCCCCACCCCCCCCCCACCCCCCCCCCCCCCCCCACCCCACTTACGTGAAATTCACGAGGTGACTGACTTGGAAAAATGTTGGGGCAACCTTTTACGAGAAAAAAAACCCTAGCTACGCCACTGCTTCCGGTAAAAAATCGTGAAAACGCACCCCCCTTGGGCAAAATTGTCTGACGGCCCTGATATAGTGCATGAAAGATGAATCATTCAGGGCGCCCGGCCGATATGATTTATGTTACATGATTGTACGTTGGGTTGTGCTGTTTACCTTGTCTGCTGAGATAAAGACAGCAAAAAAAGTAACTCGGCTGTTGTAAAAGCACCTATAATTTTAAAATTGTTACTCATATTATTCTAAAAATGAAAATACCAGGAGACGGAAAATTTAATTACGGTGATTTTGACACCTTGTTTGTTAAAATCGATCGAGTATAATTGTTGTCGCGGTATGTGCTTACAGATGAAAAGTGCCCATTTCCATTGTTGCAGTAACTCCTATTGATCTCTCTGATTCAGCGTGAAGATAATAGCGGGAATTTTGATTAGCTGTTCTAGTTGTGCTGTAAACTTGATTAGCATAATCCGGGACAAATTTAATGGGGATGACAGGCGTACTTCTTTACAATTAAAAAGGATGAATTTAAAACTCCAAATGCTCAGAAGGTCCGAGAAGACAGACAGGACAGGTCATCGCCATGAGCAAACTATCAAAATTCCCGCTATTATCTTCACGCTGAATCAGAGAGATCAATAGGAGTTTCTAGTTACATTTTTGTCAACTCTAGCAGACGCTAGACTGTCAGGAAACAGTATTCTTCAATTGACAATGATGGCGTGAGGCATGCTGGAGTAGACAAAAGAGATAGACATCGATTCGAAATTGGTCATTTGACACGTTTAATGACAGTAAGGACTGTTGGCATTGCTCAGAAGTCCTATTTGCTATGGATCACTTTGTAAAGTCGCACTGGATGGTTGTATTTTGTGTTCATACGAATATCACTGCAAGTAAATGTTACTTAGGTAATTGAATTTAGTAGGCGTTCCAAACATGTTCTTGAACATCTAGCCTTGGATGATGGTATATTTATTGACGAATAGAGAATGGGAATTACCTCATCGTTGGGAAAAAACCGAGATAGTCTAGACAATTTTCATTGTTTAGTGCTGAAGAATACATCTGTTTGCGAATTGTGAAAACCAGAATGGTGCATTTTCTTTTCGGTGCAAGGGAATGATATGTTATTGACGTTTCTTTCAGAAACAAACACACCAAATAACATACAAAATACAAAAACAAACATATCAGTGGTTGATAATTGTTTCGTGTATACTGAACAATTATCATGATTATATGTGTTTTTTTAGGACCATGCATTTGGAACTCGCGCCAAACAAGGTAATAAGAAGAATATCATGTTCACAAACAAGGTAATATACAAAAGAGGTCATTTAAAAGTGAAACGGCCGTATGCTACTTCCTCAAGCATGGTCAAATACAAGTTTGTTCCTGTCCAGCTACGATATTTCAGAAGATACATGGTTAGCGTTTCGTGGCCGAACGAGGTGAAATGTCAAACATAGTAAGATTCAAGAAAATAACGCACTGCGTCGTTCTTTTAAATATGTCAATTTCCATACCTTTACAGCTTTTTGAATTAAAAATAGAAATACTTAAATGACCCATAAAAAGAAAGAAGGATTTCAGTGCAAAATTAATTTAATCAAATCAATAATACACCAGATGTTTATTTTTAAGCAAAAAAAAAAAAAAAAATATGATGTCACCGTTCAAACATGAACTTGAATTTTGTAATCTGCAACTTAAAAATAATGAGGGCTAAAAAAGACGCGGGCGTCTGAGGTCAAATTTGTTTGACAGGATCACGAAAGTTGGACAACCTCTACCAGTGGTGTATCAACAAGCTGTTGGCCGTTAGTGGATAGCCATCATGAAGGTCGCAAACTATCAGACCCGATGGTGGCATAACAAGCATGCAATTCGCAGCTAGATTTACACGCTTTCAAACATCTTTTTCTCAAAACGGCTATATTGACACTTTATTTCTTCTTGATGATATGTTATTATAGTTCCTGTACACTGAGTTTGAAATATATATATAATATGATGTCAGCAACGATCACATTCAGTGACACCGACCAGGTGACCTCACTCATATGATAGTCTACCCTGAGTGACATCACCTATGGTGACCTCACCTATATGATAGTCTACTAACACTGAGTGACTTCACCCAGGGCCTCAATCAGGGTAGACGATAGGTAATCACTGATTCAAACCTACGCTCCCAGGCCCGAAGGCCCGAGCCGGAAGAGTAAGCGCGTCCGCGACTAAACACTCACTATCATAGGATTCAACCTTTGACCTAACATATAAACGTATCTCCTTTTCATGGTGTCAGATAGGTAACAAGAAATTTATGTATGTTCCATATCGGTATATAGATTGCACTATTACATATTTAAAACGATGATGACCGGCTTCCTATCTCAAGAAGACCCTCACATTGTCTGTGACCTCCCAGAATTAAAAAAGGGGCTCCACCATTCCATCGGTTTGCACCGTCACTAACCTAAGCCCCGATCTCTGCGTGTTCTGGGAGAATTCACGGAAACTGGTCGTCATCACAATGCCTTTTGAACTAAATCTTGACAGAGCCCACAGAAGAAAATCAGACAAATACGCTGCTATTTTTGCTTATATTCAAAGAAATTATTTTGAGTGGAAGTTGGTCTTCCTCTAAATTGGTAGCCGATGTTACATATCCTCCACAATCTTGGTAGACTTAAATATATACTCAAACTGTGCATAATGGCGGCACCACGTGGGGGCATGGGGGGGATTTCAATATCGATTTTTATTTTTATTTTTTTTATATATATTTTTTTAAATAAGAAAAAAATAGACAATTTATGTATAAAAAGGCAATTTTTTTCCGGGCTGCGCGCACATTTTCTTACTTAATTAAGTTTAATTAGACCACATTTTGACAATTTTAGCATAAAACAGCTAGACTTTGCGCGCAAGCGCGAATTTTCATACCAAATTAGTTAGTATTAGACCAAATTTGACCATTTAAGCGTAAAGAGGCACAACAAATGCGCGCGCGAGCGTGTTCATGCCCCCAACCCCCTAAATCAAATTCTTGCCCCCCTCCAAAAAAGAATGCCCCCCAAAATGACGAGGCTGGTGCCGCCACTGACTGTGCAATAACCCTACTACTAAAACTTCCAGGACAACATCACCAAATTGTCTATTCTATCATCTTTCTCAATTTTACATGCTCACAAGTTTCCCACATGGGACAATTATCCAACTCTCTATGTGCATGAATAGTGCGTTATGGCTGTTTTGTGTTTGCTTTTCATTGTTTTGTTCAGTATATTTTTCCTATTATCCCTGCATTCTTCCACCTAAATGGAGAAATGATGTGGGATTTACATGTGGTCCCTTTATTATGAACCCTCGTCCTCCTGAGACGTTTTTATAACACTGCTACCTAAGAGGGAGGGGGTGGGGGTTACCACCCGTAAAAAATTCCAAACCGAGATGCAGAGTGTGCTTATTTGAGTACCATGGTATTGGTATACCTCTTTCCATACATACCAAAACAAATACAAGCATCCTATGATGTCACAATAACGTCGCTAAACATGATGGCCGACCTCAAAATCCCGCCGTATTCGCTGTACAGTGAAATATAGGCTAACATTGAATTTTTCGCCAAAAAAAAATTCAATATCAGAATTTCACCCAGTTTGTTGCTTATAAGTGGTGTTACATATAATATTCAGGACCATACAATTAAGATATTTTTCAAAATTTCGATTTTTTTTTTTTTAAATTTTTTTTATTGATTTTTTACATCGTCAAAATGAGCGCAAGGGACTCGCAAGACCCATTGGTGGCACTCGTATGTCACTTTAATGAGTGCTCTCGTCCAGTGTCCTTGCCCTGACAGAGTTCTTATTTTTGAAAATTGTAAACCTTAACCGTAAACCCATTATGTACAAAGTACGTGACCATATTCAGTTACTAGTACTTTGATTCTCGTCACTCTCCCGTAGTAATATAATCTAATTCTGATTTTCCCTTTAATATTGTATTTTCTATATTGTTATTGCCACCGTAAGATGTAAGGATTTAAATGGAATTCACGTGACCTCCTTTATACGGTTTGTAGAAAGCCCTGTGGTTAAACATTTAACTGGGTAGCTTAGAGGATATAAGGTGCAATGAAGTATCCCCTTTGACATTGCCTTAACTTAGGATGAAGTTGTTAGTATTTTGTTACATATTTTGCGAAACTTTGTATTACATTGCAATTTGTAGAATTTTGTATGCCCAACATTTTATGCAAATAACGTTAAAGCTATTGTTCAAAGAACCATAAGTGAATGGAGAACTACCCACACGAAACGTGTTTTTGCAGTCCCTAACTGGCATAATTGTACTGAAGTCTCTTTAGAAAAGGATAAATATAATTTTAAACGAATCAATAGATGTAGCACTGACGTAGATTATGATGTTATCTCGACTCTTTCACTCGTAGATAAATTAAAAACTCTCTAGATGTGTTATTTAGAGAATAAAATATAATTATTAGCTGTTTTGCTGTATACGATGTATATTCTGTACCATATTTGGAGTCGTGTATGGTCGCCGCACGAAGACACAAATATTGTGCAGCCTATACATTGTGTAACGACCCTGCTATTTGGCTATATATTAATTAATTATGAGCATTAAATGAGTATTAATTTAGGTATAATACAGGCCATATTCCGTTCAGAGAATACCAATTATATTTCATAGCCCTATGCATTGAATCGTTTCAAGGCCGTGATGTTTTGACCAAATCTCCGTATTCTATAAATAGCGTGTTCTATAAATAGGTATATAATCCAAGGTCGTACCATTCGGCACTGGCACCAGGAATCTCCATGTTCAGGCCATGCTATAACATGTGCATTTAATCGATAAACCTTGAATTATACAAGAGATACATGTGATAGCCATGTGACAGACATGACACGGGTGCACATCAAAAGTGTACACGTGGCAGAATTGCACGTGGATGTCATGAACCAGAAGTGTATACGTGGCACTTTTGCACGTCGATGCCATGGTACAAAATCGTATAAATAGGGGAGCCGAATCATAGTTCGGCATTCTTCTTTTCTCAGCCTGACATACTAGAGCCAAGTCCTGAACCTGCAGCTGAACTACACGGGGAGTCATCGGATAGGAGCATAGGCACACTGTGGAGTTCGAGTGACTTTAGTCCGAGCCGGTAACTGGCGACTATTTCACGGGACAACTCCGGGTGGTATCCAGCGGTGCATGCCTATGACTTATCCGGTGAGGCCTATGTAGGCTTAGCTGTGCATTTTAGTAATACATTGTAACAGTATTTGAATATTAGTAATTGGCCCTTTCATTATAAATAAACTATATTATATTATAATGGCGGCACCACGTGGGGGCATGGGGGGGGGGGGGGGTTTCAATATCGATTTTTTATTTATTTTTTTATTTATTTTTTTAAATAAGAAAAAAATAGACAATTTATGTATAAAAAGGCAATTTTTTTCCGGGCTGCGCGCACATTTTCTTACTTAATTAAGTCTAATTAGACCACATTTTGACAATTTTAGCATAAAACAGCTAGACTTTGCGCGCAAGCGCGAATTTTCATACCAAATTAGTTAGTATTAGACCAAATTTGACCATTTAAGCGTAAAGAGGCACAACAAATGCGCGCGCGAGCGTGTTCATGCCCCCAACCCCCTAAATCAAATTCTTGCCCCCTCCAAAAAAGAATGCCCCCCAAAATGACGAGGCTGGTGCCGCCACTGACTGTGCAATAACCCTACTACTAAAACTTCCAGGACAACATCACCAAATTGTCTATTCTATCATCTTTCTCAATTTTACATGCTCACAAGTTTCCCACATGGGACAATTATCCAACTCTCTATGTGCATGAATAGTGCGTTATGGCTGTTTTGTGTTTGCTTTTCATTGTTTTGTTCAGTATATTTTTCCTATTATCCCTGCATTCTTCCACCTAAATGGAGAAATGATGTGGGATTTACATGTGGTCCCTTTATTATGAACCCTCGTCCTCCTGAGACGTTTTTATAACACTGCTACCTAAGAGGGAGGGGGTGGGGGTTACCACCCCTAAAAAATTCCAAACCGAGATGCAGAGTGTGCTTATTTGAGTACCATGGTATTGGTATACCTCTTTCCATACATACCAAAACAAATACAAGCATCCTATGATGTCACAATAACGTCGCTAAACATGATGGCCGACCTCAAAATCCCGCCGTATTCGCTGTACAGTGAAATATAGGCTAACATTGAATTTTTCGCCAAAAAAAATTCAATATCAGAATTTCACCCAGTTTGTTGCTTATAAGTGGTGTTACATATAATATTCAGGACCATACAATTAAGATATTTTTCAAAATTTCGATTTTTTTTAAAAATTTTTTTATTGATTTTTTACATCGTCAAAATGAGCGCAAGGGACTCGCAAGACCCATTGGTGGCACTCGTATGTCACTTTAATGAGTGCTCTCGTCCAGTGTCCTTGCCCTGACAGAGTTCTTATTTTTGAAAATTGTAAACCTTAACCGTAAACCCATTATGTACAAAGTACGTGACCATATTCAGTTACTAGTACTTTGATTCTCGTCACTCTCCCGTAGTAATATAATCTAATTCTGATTTTCCCTTTAATATTGTATTTTCTATATTGTTATTGCCACCGTAAGATGTAAGGATTTAAATGGAATTCACGTGACCTCCTTTATACGGTTTGTAGAAAGCCCTGTGGTTAAACATTTAACTGGGTAGCTTAGAGGATATAAGGTGCAATGAAGTATCCCCTTTGACATTGCCTTAACTTAGGATGAAGTTGTTAGTATTTTGTTACATATTTTGCGAAACTTTGTATTACATTGCAATTTGTAGAATTTTGTATGCCCAACATTTTATGCAAATAACGTTAAAGCTATTGTTCAAAGAACCATAAGTGAATGGAGAACTACCCACACGAAACGTGTTTTTGCAGTCCCTAACTGGCATAATTGTACTGAAGTCTCTTTAGAAAAGGATAAATATAATTTTAAACGAATCAATAGATGTAGCACTGACGTAGATTATGATGTTATCTCGACTCTTTCACTCGTAGATAAATTAAAAACTCTCTAGATGTGTTATTTAGAGAATAAAATATAATTATTAGCTGTTTTGCTGTATACGATGTATATTCTGTACCATATTTGGAGTCGTGTATGGTCGCCGCACGAAGACACAAATATTGTGCAGCCTATACATTGTGTAACGACCCTGCTATTTGGCTATATATTAATTAATTATGAGCATTAAATGAGTATTAATTTAGGTATAATACAGGCCGTATTCCGTTCAGAGAATACCAATTATATTTCATAGCCCTATGCATTGAATCGTTTCAAGGCCGTGATGTTTTGACCAAATCTCCGTATTCTATAAATAGCGTGTTCTATAAATAGGTATATAATCCAAGGTCGTACCATTCGGCACTGGCACCAGGAATCTCCATGTTCAGGCCATGCTATAACATGTGCATTTAATCGATAAACCTTGAATTATACAAGAGATACATGTGATAGCCATGTGACAGACATGACACGGGTGCACATCAAAAGTGTACACGTGGCAGAATTGCACGTGGATGTCATGAACCAGAAGTGTATACGTGGCACTTTTGCACGCCGATGCCATGGTACAAAATCGTATAAATAGGGGAGCCGAATCATAGTTCGGCATTCTTCTTTTCTCAGCCTGACATACTAGAGCCAAGTCCTGAACCTGCAGCTGAACTACACGGGGAGTCATCGGATAGGAGCATAGGCACACTGTGGAGTTCGAGTGACTTTAGTCCGAGCCGGTAACTGGCGACTATTTCACGGGACAACTCCGGGTGGTATCCAGCGGTGCATGCCTATGACTTATCCGGTGAGGCCTATGTAGGCTTAGCTGTGCATTTTAGTAATACATTGTAACAGTATTTGAATATTAGTAATTGGCCCTTTCATTATAAATAAACTATATTATATTATAATGGCGGCACCACGTGGGGGCATGGGGGGGGGGGGGGGGGGGGATTTCAATATCGATTTTTTATTTATTTTTTTAATTATTTTTTTAAATAAGAAAAAAATAGACAATTTATGTATAAAAAGGCAATTTTTTTCCGGGCTGCGCGCACATTTTCTTACTTAATTAAGTCTAATTAGACCACATTTTGACAATTTTAGCATAAAACAGCTAGACTTTGCGCGCAAGCGCGAATTTTCATACCAAATTAGTTAGTATTAGACCAAATTTGACCATTTAAGCGTAAAGAGGCACAACAAATGCGCGCGCGAGCGTGTTCATGCCCCCAACCCCCTAAATCAAATTCTTGCCCCCCTCCAAAAAAGAATGCCCCCCAAAATGACGAGGCTGGTGCCGCCACTGACTGTGCAATAACCCTACTACTAAAACTTCCAGGACAACATCACCAAATTGTCTATTCTATCATCTTTCTCAATTTTACATGCTCACAAGTTTCCCACATGGGACAATTATCCAACTCTCTATGTGCATGAATAGTGCGTTATGTCTGTTTTGTGTTTGCTTTTCATTGTTTTGTTCAGTATATTTTTCCTATTATCCCTGCATTCTTCCACCTAAATGGAGAAATGATGTGGGATTTACATGTGGTCCCTTTATTATGAACCCTCGTCCTCCTGAGACGTTTTTATAACACTGCTACCTAAGAGGGAGGGGGTGGGGGTTACCACCCCTAAAAAATTCCAAACCGAGATGCAGAGTGTGCTTATTTGAGTACCATGGTATTGTTATACCTCTTTCCATACATATCAAAACAAATACAAGCATCCTATGATGTCACAATAACGTCGCTAAACATGATGGCCGACCTCAAAATCCCGCCGTATTCGCTGTACAGTGAAATATAGGCTAACATTGAATTTTTCGCCAAAAAAAATTCAATATCAGAATTTCACCCAGTTTGTTGCTTATAAGTGGTGTTACATATAATATTCAGGACCATACAATTAAGATATTTTTCAAAATTGCGATTTTTTTTATTGATTTTTTACATCGTCAAAATGAGCGCAAGGGACTCGCAAGACCCATTGGTGGCACTCGTATGTCACTTTAATGAGTGCTCTCGTCCAGTGTCCTTGCCCTGACAGAGTTCTTATTTTTGAAAATTGTAAACCTTAACCGTAAACCCATTATGTACAAAGTACGTGACCATATTCAGTTACTAGTACTTTGATTCTCGTCACTCTCCCGTAGTAATATAATCTAATTCTGATTTTCCCTTTAATATTGTATTTTCTATATTGTTATTGCCACCGTAAGATGTAAGGATTTAAATGGAATTCACGTGACCTCCTTTATACGGTTTGTAGAAAGCCCTGTGGTTAAACATTTAACTGGGTAGCTTAGAGGATATAAGGTGCAATGAAGTATCCCCTTTGACATTGCCTTAACTTAGGATGAAGTTGTTAGTATTTTGTTACATATTTTGCGAAACTTTGTATTACATTGCAATTTGTAGAATTTTGTATGCCCAACATTTTATGCAAATAACGTTAAAGCTATTGTTCAAAGAACCATAAGTGAATGGAGAACTACCCACACGAAACGTGTTTTTGCAGTCCCTAACTGGCATAATTGTACTGAAGTCTCTTTAGAAAAGGATAAATATAATTTTAAACGAATCAATAGATGTAGCACTGACGTAGATTATGATGTTATCTCGACTCTTTCACTCGTAGATAAATTAAAAACTCTCTAGATGTGTTATTTAGAGAATAAAATATAATTATTAGCTGTTTTGCTGTATACGATGTATATTCTGTACCATATTTGGAGTCGTGTATGGTCGCCGCACGAAGACACAAATATTGTGCAGCCTATACATTGTGTAACGACCCTGCTATTTGGCTATATATTAATTAATTATGAGCATTAAATGAGTATTAATTTAGGTATAATACAGGCCATATTCCGTTCAGAGAATACCAATTATATTTCATAGCCCTATGCATTGAATCGTTTCAAGGCCGTGATGTTTTGACCAAATCTCCGTATTCTATAAATAGCGTGTTCTATAAATAGGTATATAATCCAAGGTCGTACCATTCGGTACTGGCACCAGGGATCTCCATGTTCAGGCCATGCTATAACATGTGCATTTAATCGATGAACCTTGAATTATACAAGAGATACATGTGATAGCCATGTGACAGACATGACACGGGTGCACATCAAAAGTGTACACGTGGCAGAATTGCACGTGGATGTCATGAACCAGAAGTGTATACGTGGCACTTTTGCACGCCGATGCCATGGTACAAAATCGTATAAATAGGGGAGCCGAATCATAGTTCGGCATTCTTCTTTTCTCAGCCTGACATACTAGAGCCAAGTCCTGAACCTGCAGCTGAACTACACGGGGAGTCATCGGATAGGAGCATAGGCACACTGTGGAGTTCGAGTGACTTTAGTCCGAGCCGGTAACTGGCGACTATTTCACGGGACAACTCCGGGTGGTATCCAGCGGTGCATGCCTATGACTTATCCGGTGAGGCCTATGTAGGCTTAGCTGTGCATTTTAGTAATACATTGTAACAGTATTTGAATATTAGTAATTGGCCCTTTCATTATAAATAAACTATATTATATAGTAACAAGAAAAGATACGGACGCTACCAAGTGTGTTTATTACGAGTTTCTACAAGGGTACCTTCCCCTAGCCTGGCTCCCGCTCAGCCCGCGTTACAATTATAAGACCACCGCATATAGCAAAACAGCTATAAGAACTATATTTCATTCTCATTCTTATTTAGTTTATTGGTTATTTTGATCTTTTATCATAATTTAACGCAGTTTGTTAGATTTATTTTAATCAAACAACAACAAATTTCCCCCTTTATAAAATCGGCGAATCCAGCGAGCTGTTTACCAACTTCCTGCTTCGAATTATTCGCGTTCTTTAGCACACACGCACATAGCAATGGCTGCGTTATACGCACAACGCATACGCCGGCGACTGTGTGTAGGGCACGCTAACGCGATGATCATACGCACTGAATTAAACCCCGCCCCAAACTAACCACCATTGTCTCATACTGTATGGGCGTATCGGCTGAAAATCAGCCCAAAAACAATCAAATTGCCTGCTGATATCACAAACCACATCCACTATAATAAGAATGCTAGATAACTGTAATGTATGAGATCCGTGATGACATTCTTTAGCTTTGCAAAGCTCCGCTTTTCAGGAATCACTGACGCTGTGCGACGCATCTTATTGGCCTAAAATAAGACACTCACCACAAGGATAACCTTGCTAATGCATTCGCCAGGAAGAATTGTAAATACCAAGACCTTGTAATAGAGTGCGAAAATAATAAATGGTCTTTAAACTACTTTCCCATAGAAGTTGGAAGCAAGGCGATATACAATACCACGTTCAGCAAATGTCTGGCCTCCCTAGGGATCTCTAATGGAAAAAGAAAACCAATCTTAGACACAGCATCCAAAACAGCATTGCGAGCATTAGCTGGCTTTGCAGAAGCACCAAGGCATTCTGACAGTCGGAGTCGATACCACCTCCTACGATATGCCATGAGGAAAAGGGGCCGGTTGAGCGCTCACAAAACCGGTTTAACCCGCCAAAGTCTGGTCCGCAACCCGGAGACCTCAGAGCATAGACTATATTACACAAATGAAGATAGATGAAGACAAGAAATGTCTTTAAACAAACGCCTCAGCTTAAACAAACAGAGATTTCTGTTTCAATGGGGTTGGATGTATGGTTTTCACAAATTGTTCAAAGGAAATGTTAACGGAGTTAAAGTGTCAAAATCAATTTGTCTTGGCATGTGTGAAGCTTTTCTTTGTATCCCCCCCCCCCCCCCCCCCACTCCCGCCCAAAAAATGTGTGTTTAAGTAAAGTAATGTAACGTAACGTAAAGCAACCTAATGTTATGTAAAGTAACCTAACGTGAAGTAACCTAAAGTAACGTAACTTAAAGTAACGTCAAGTAACTTCACGTAAAGTAACGTAAAGTAACGTAAAGTAATGTAAAGTAACGTAAAGTAACGTAACATAACGTAATGTAAAGTAACGTAAGTTCCGTAACATAAAGTTCCCCTACCCCCATGAATTGCATAAACAATTCAGATTTTATGCAAATTCAATTTTGAAATTTGGATTAAGACATTGTCTAAAATATTTAAAGTAAAGAACATTTGTAAACATTTTAATTGGACATTTATTTTCTCCATAAAACACATTTCTTTCTCTTTTCTACTTGAAAGTCTTTATTCTACCACCCTGTATAACAATACATTATTTTATCACCCTGTATAACTAGACACTGTAACAAATTCCACTGAAAATCACTATAGTACATTCATTCCAAAAATAAATGAGAAGTCTTTAAAACACATTTCTTTCTCTTTTCTACTTGAAAAGGTCTTTATTCTACCACCCTGTATAACAAGACAGTATTTTATCATCCTGTATAGACACTGTAAAAAAATCCATTGGAATCGATAACCAATGATCGATAATTGATAATCGATAATCAATTATCAATAGATAGATAGATAGTTTAATATCGACTGAATCGGCTCAACTTTTGCTCAACCCTTCATTTAGTATGAATGGAATTTCCCAGAAATCCACGCCTGCTCCGTCAAAGGAACCACAACCTGCCGCTTCATATGCATGTTTACATGTATGGTAATGAAGTAAATGTGTGAGTAAATCTCATTATGACTAGCCCGAGTGAACGTGTGAAGCCGATCTGTGTCATACAAAACACCCACTTTCGCGTCATACAAGACGCCCAATTTCCCTATATGAACATGAAACTGTCTAATAATGACTTTCAGGCCTACATTGCCCTAGACAGCTTCACCTTTTCAGGTATCGTATACATTGTACTTATTTATATTCCATTAAATCAAGTCATAAGTATGTTTTTGGCAGTTTAGACTTATCGTTGTCAATGTTGCACGCACAATATACCGCCCATGTGCGCATTCCTGACGACGCAAATTCGAATATAGACCGCCTTTGGCGGAATAAGTAAGGAAAGCTGTATTCTGCAACACGGTGATTTCCCCCAATAGTCATCTTCCAAGAGAATTACACCGGACGTGCTCATCTTAAAAAGGGTGAAATTGAGGCGCCGAAGATGACTGAACTGGTAATCTACCAATGAATTATTCTTCACAATGTGTAAATTTAGATGCAAATTTGTCAAACCAGTATACGTTTACATGACAGCCTGCTAGAAAACAATCAACAAACTAATCAATCAGAAGGTGTATACTATTCGTCAAGGGATCAATCTCCTGCAGTGTGATATTCATTTTCACGCGTGATTATGTCCACACCATAATCATACACAAAGTAAATTTCGTGAAAAATAACGGCATGCTTTGTGAAATAACCGTGTCCGCGTTCTGCAGTACAAATACATATGGTTGTTTTTCTATTCAAAGCGTTCATGGTGCGATTTTAATGTATCATAATTGTATGAAAACATTTCATATCTCAGTATACGAAGATATTTAACATACATGGTTAGCGTTTAGCAAAGGAGGGTGGGAGAACGAGGGTGGGTGGGTGGTGGATTGCTAAGTCAGAAAATTGACAGGGGTGCCGTCTAAACCTTTTTGTTGTTAGGAATTCCAGAAAATGTGTCGGTCGGGCTCGTAGAACAGGGTGTTATTTTTCGTAGCCAAATTATAACATTTTCTCTTAAGCTTTTTCAATTAAAAAGAAATACTTAAATGAGCCACTGGAGTAAAGTAAAAGAAGGATTCCAGTGCAACACATTCAATCAAATCAATACTACACCAGGTGATTATTTTTGAGCAAAAAAATGTATTGACATATGCTTTAACTGCACCGTGATAATGTGGCATTGGTCACCGTCTGGTAACGGTGATAGCGCCCCCTTGTGTATTCAGCGGGTTCTTCTGCGGCAAGTCATTAAGGTCATTAAGGTCAAAGGTGAATAGAGAGGAAAACATGCGGAACATCTTCGTAAAGCACAACTTTAAGCTGGAGATAAATTAAAAGTACATCAAAACAGACACTTTGTTCCTTGTCTTATTCACAATATGTCAATCCGATCAACAACAGGACATGTGGTGGATAGAATCTGGGCATTTGGAACCTCTCGCAGCAGTAAGGGTATCGTAAGAGACATTTTTCATCATTGAAAAACAAATAAAATGTGATTCAGTTCAGCCGCAGGATAAACAATCACAATCACAATGGACTTGAGTTGCCCCGATGTAAATCAAATCCGATTTTAGAGGAGTCCCGGCTTGCCTAGAGTAAATAATTAAGACAAATTGTTGAACATTGACATTCATTTATTGTTGTGGAACATGATGGAGGACCTTGTACAAGTCCTACGGAGAGCATTGGATACGTCAAACGGTGGTGCGACGAATACACTGCGTCCCCCAAAATTTGACGGACTTCCGTATTTGGATGTAGATTTATGGCTAGATAAGTTTACTAGGATCATGCCCAGTTAGATGACAATAGACGTTTAACATGTATCAAAGCATTGTTGGACGGGCCAGCAGCCGTTTGGCTGAGATCGATAGAGGACCAACAGGTCCTCGATACCTTTGCATTGCAAACCAGGTTTTGAGGTTTTCTATAACCCCTGCCTGTAGATTCCAAATGAGACAGCAATTGCGAGATAGAAAACAGCAGCCGGGAGAATCAGTACACAAATATGGCAACGATTTAGCCAGACTTTGCCAACGTCTTGGTATTGCAGAGGAGGAGCACCTATGAACACTAAAAAGACGCAAACAACCTCGTATCACCCCAATTAAACGGGCAAACAGAACGATGTATGTCTTCAATCCTTGCTTCATTTTCCAAGTATCTGGAGAATTTCCAGTTTCATAAATTTGGGTTCTGCAATCTGCAGCTAAATTTAAAATCTTTTTCACCAACATGTATACGTTGGCACTTGATCTCTTCTTGACTATAAATAATAACATTTCAAGCCTGTCGTTATTATTCAATAAGTGCATGATAAAAAAGTTGTTTATCATACTCAATTAAATTACACATATAATAATAAGATGTGGGAAACGATCGTGTTCGAGGAAAAAGACAGGATGTTGTGTTTGGTTATGGGCTATTTTCATTTTTGAAGAAGTAAAGGCATTCTTTTGATATTAAGGCAGTACGGCAAATTTAATGATGAAAGGAAATAATATCTAGCTAAGAGCTCACACCTCGACTTTCAATCAAGGGCACTCTAATTAAATACCGTTGACGTTGTATATTTGTTTTATAACGGGCAACGTCACAGTGTTCAAAGGAATTACAACGAACTTCTACTGAAGTGGGAGCGAGGGTCAATATTGATATCCGTTGGTCCGTGTAAGGTCGGTGGGCCGGTAAACAGATGATGATTGCCTTGTGCTTCCGTGAAAGGAGTAGAAAGAAGGTTAATAACTCCGTTACGTGATAAGGGGATGAAACATCATGACATAAATTGCCCGCTTAGGAGCGCTATTAATTCGGTCTGGTAAACCTATTGTTATCAATTACTACGAGAGGATTGCCTGGTTGTATATTTAAATTCGGGGCGTGTACGAGCGATACTTCTTGCTAACTGCATGGGTGAGTTTCCATTATGTTGCAAATTACATCCACGCTCATGCGTTTAACCTACTCAATGGGCGTTGCAATACAGCCGGTTGGTTGCACACGAGAATTATGTCATATAGCAGCCATCTTTGATGGAAGGCGAATATTTAAATTTGTTGCCGGTTTTTAAGGCACCAATTTATAGCGCTGCTAAGCGGGCCTTGTAGCGTAATGATGGAACTATATTGGAAATTGCACTGATAACATGCTAAGAAAACGGGTGCCCAGGTCTACATTGCTGATATCTTAGTTTATTGTATAGGCCTACATTGAAAGCATAGTGAAATAATGTACTTCCCGGCATATATGTGTAGAAAAAGAATACGAGTGACACTTTTCTGGCTACCTACATAATACATCTTTGTAAACAAATATGATACGGCACAGTCAACAACAAATGGCCAATCCTGGCCTATCCCCGGCTCCCCTTTTGCGCACGCTACAGCAATCACCCCCACCGACAATTTTATTTTACAGAATTGTTATGGTCAAAAATGTACCGACGGAAGTTCGTTTGTGCCGACAGATTTGATGAATGGGGCAGTTTTTGCTGACAAATTTGATTAATATCATCCCCCCCCCCCCCCCCCCCCCCCCCTCCGGCGACGCCATTGCTTAGATGACGACGTTTTCACGATTTCCCCGTAACAATACAATGACAGAGGGCTAGCTCTATATCGATAAAGTAATGATTATTCATTCGATTTAGATAAATTGGATTGGTAATTTCTCACAGTCAATAGAAATACAGTAAATTTACAGTTACGAGCTTGGTTTTAGTATATGGACACGAACTATATACATTGTAGATCGCCAATTAACCGTAGAATGCATTATGAGCAACGAAGATACAAGTATTTATTTATTCTTTCAGAAGTTGGTCAATTTTGTGTAGCCGAGTGATTGGCCGTGCATACATGTGATCTTTGTGATTTAGTTTCAATGTGTGTATGCATCTGAATATAGAATGCACCGCAAGTTACCTTAGTGATGAAATCGTATTAGGAGGAATGTTCAATAAACCCCGAAATATCACAAATTTCATCAATTTCAATTTCATCAAAACCTTGTAAATACTGACGTATCCATAAATACATTATTTCAGTAATCAGTTCGATTCACGTCCTGTCACGTCTTTTGTCGGACTTCGTTAGGACATCCCCAATGAGTATGTTCTGATCATTCAAAATCTCTGTTAATAAGCCGTTGGTAAATCTATTTACAAACACAATATGGGCGAATGTCCTTACCTACACTGAGCAATGCAGACAATACTCAGCGTATGTAAACCTACAGTTTGTCAGGGAAATCTAATCAAAGGTGTGTATATAAAATTCATACTTTGGGACAACATTTAAGTTGACCACGGCGTCTCATTTTCTGAGGTGAATTATCGCGGTATTAAAGGAATATCAATACCGTGGTCTTAACATTGTTTGCCAACTGTTTGTTTGTTAGGTATGTACACCTAGCACATAAAGTCCCTGACCAGGTGCTTTGAGGTTGGCTAATTCAAAATATATGATCGGTACCAAAAATCTGAGATAAACATTAAATGAGCAAATTTCTTCTCCGCAGTTTGATACCTCATTCAACAAAATCGAATGGATACTTTTAAAGTTATGTCGATTTCAATGACCGCGCATGCAACAGAAAAGTTGCACTAGGTATAGGAAATCATTGATTTGTGTGTGATTTACCACTGTCACTGAAAACTCACAGCTTATCAGCTAAGACTTGTATTCTTCACAGCCAGATACACCCTTTGTCCCGCACATTGCGGTTATCACTAAAGACCCATTCATCTGTCTCGTTCAGATAGCACACAGTTATGACAGTAATCACACACAAATCAATGATTCCTATACCTAGTGCAACTTTTCTGTGATTTTTGGTACCGATTATATATTTTGAATAAATCAACCTCAAAGTACCTGGTCAGGGACTTTATGTGCTAGGTGTATGTATAAAACATTTGTTTCGTAGACAGAGCGTACGTTAATCATGTTAATAATCCACAAGTTCGCTTTGATGAAACAACAATACATACATCACGAAATTCAATGCATTTCAAATGTGCTCAATCCAGGGTTGTGTAACAAAACGGCAATGTTGTAGACACTATATACAATGTATATCACCATTGGGTAGGTAGTAGCCAGCATGCTCTGAACAAAGTGTGGAAATCCAGCCTCTGTCGAAAAATCAAACTTTTCCAAGCTACTGTTCAAAGTGTTCTACTGTATGGAGCTGAAACATGGACCATCGCCAACAGATTGAAGAAATCTCTAGATGGATGCTACACTAGAATGCTGAGAACTGCACTCAACATGTATGGAAACTTACAAAAGGTATCAGAAAACATCACAGATCGAAGGATGAGATTTGCCGGGCATTGCATGAGAAGAGAAAATGAGATAGTATCTGACCTTCTGCTATGGCTATGGAGACCCAAACACGGACACACATCTGTCAGCCGCCCAGCCTTAACATACTTGGACACCTTGGCGAAAGACACAGGACTGAATGATGAGGAGATGAAAGCATGCATGAGGGACAGAGGAATATGGCGAGCCATCACGAAGACCGATCGAGATCGACATAAGTAGTAGTAGTACAGTAGTTAGTAGTCAGGCTTGGTCGTAGTAGTAGTAGTAGTAGTAGTAGTAGTAGTAGTAGAACTTTGTGTTAAATATACGCGGGAACATTCTGTATTGTCATTTCAAAGAAACAATTTAACAGAGACCTACATACATCGGGAAACATAGTTTCACGCGTACACTTTTATATTAAAGTTACGCAGGGGCCTAGAGATGTTTTAATAACACTAGCGGGACGCCCGCTTTATACGGCCTACCAGATAGAACACCTACAAAATGAAACAACACATAAGTGTTGGAAAATTTATAACGAGACACATAGGAATAGAACAATATTTAAAACATTTTGTTTTAAATCAAAAGGTTTTGTATAATTTAAAAGTTTCAAATTTCAATTAACAAATTTAAAAAGACCCCCCGCCCGCCGGCCCAAGCCGTGGCATATTTCAACTCCAAGGCCTAAACCTTAACCATATCCCGTACCCCACCAGTCACTTCCCCGCCCTTCCCTCGCCCCCAACCCCGCTCCGTGGCATATATCCGTTACGCAATTTAGCATCACATTTCTTCATTAACCCCCTGCCTCTCAAACCACATAATCATTACACACAACCCCTATTCGCCACCGCCCCCGCCCCGCCCGCCCGCCCGTGGCATATCGCAACCCCCAATGCCGTGCTTCCCAAACCACATTTCTTCGTTAGACCCCCCACGCCCCCGCCCGCCGCCCCAGCCGTCCCCGCCCCTCCCTGTTCCCCGCCTCCGCCCCGCCCCGTGGCTTATCTCAACCCCAAGGCCTAACCGTAACCAATTCCCGTGGCGCAGCGTATTTCTCCAATATTTGCCCGCCTGCGTGTGTAGGGGTGCGTGGGTGTAGTGCGTGTGCGCGTTTATTTTTCATGGCACACTGCGACGCGTTATGTGTTACGCGCGCCGGCTCAATATATATATCTTTCAAATTTAGTGCTTTCAACAAGAACAAAACGTTTGCGCTTGACCTTTTCTTGGTGGTCTGTAATCAAATTTGCCGTACGCTGTTGTTGTGTATATTTTCTTGTTAAAAAGTGTTTGATAGCACAAGTTGTTTATAACACTCGATTAAGTTAAGACGGAAAGCAACGATCATCTTCAAAGAAAAAGACAGGATGTTGTGCTTGTTGATTCGACGATTTTCATCTGTAAATAAGTAAACATTCTCTTATAATTAAGGGAACTGTCCATCGGGAATCGTCTATTTAACACTAGGCTTAATCTTAACTATAACCGTCCTTTATTTATCAAAATAACCATTCATATAATATATACTTACGATTTGTAGCAATATGAATCTGCGCTAAGGGTAACTTGATCGAAATAAATAGTCACGATCATCCTGATGGGAGAATACCCTAAAATGCTAATAGGTCATGACAACAGCTGGAAAATTCGCTAATATATATCAGACAATCAATGAAAGCTTCATTCGTCCGTTCATTGTAAAAGATTACACATTCCATCTTAAAGGCATATTTCTCTGATGTCGTTATAAAGTAATGTCTTGTCAGAATTTGCGATAAGGATCGTTTCATATAGACATTTTCTCGGATGCTCATTTAGAAATACATTCGTCAGTGCGATAGAAACAGACGATCTATTTCAATTTCGCCTAGCAACTACAACATCATCCAACGTGATGAACAAGAGAGGAGCCATGGTCCATGCTAACTATCACAACGGATTTAAAATTCGGACCTGGTAATTTGTTCCTCCACTGTGTGTACAGATAGACAAAAGAGTTATTCGCCAAAATAGTGATTTCTTAATTTAGATAAATAATGCAAAATCCGAATATGTTCCACACAGAACACCCGCCAATTCATAATATCTACCAAAATGCAAATTGACCCACCACAATATTAGGTCACGTATCCACAAATAGTCTATCAATCAATTCAATTATCTTACGCCGCTGTTAATCCGTCGATAAATATATCACAACGTAATACTAATAGTCAATATACTGCGGATGTTCCTATATTCAATCTGCTACCAAAGGCAAAAAGTCTGCGCGTGTGAACAAATGGTGTGTCTGAATCAAACGTGTGTATACATGTAATAGTTAGGGACAAGAATTAAGTTTGCCGCGGTCTCATTTCGTGTGGGAATTATCAAACTCGTGCTCTGTACTCCATTTATCGACTGCTAGGTGTGAGATTTATGCATAATTATATAGGGCATACTGACAATTATTGGGATTACCCACGGCCGGGATCAGGATCTCTATAAGTTTGACTTTTATCCATGGTTCCTATAGTATTTAATAGTAACTGAGTGAAACATGTATACTATCACAGCATACAACGTATTGAATTAAAGTAAGACTTCCCAACTACAACATCAACAACAACAAGGAAAATTTATTTAGAATACTAGTTTCCTATTAAACCTAATAATTGAAAAAGGGAATGGCTTCATTAGCTCACGAAGCGCCCAGGACACGGCTTAGAATATCCAAAATAAATTGATCTACAAAAACTTTGATAAGTCGATATATCACAAATTAACCAAATCAACCAATTCCAATACTGATAAAGCTAGGCCACGCCTTCGAAAACAAAACCCTCTTTACTAAGGATGACTATGCCGGCATTTGTGCGTTAATTTAATTGTAGTATAATTGAATTATCAAACACTGAGACACGAATCGACGTTTGAAAAATATGTGTGGATTTGATTCCCCGTGGTTAACAGAGTGCATCAGATCGAAGTCACCTCTGATTGAGTTATCCTCTTCAGGTTGGTCGCCAGGTTGGTCAGATCTACTATACACAGTACATGGTGAGTAAAATATTCAGGTTCCGATTTAACAGAATAATTTTTAAACCACTTTAATGCAAAAAAGAATATATTGTATGCAATGCACAACAAGGACGCCTTGTTAGTTATAACCAATCATTCAAATTGGTTTTACGAAATGGGAGATATGTGCATTCCCCAAATTCTGTGAAATCCAATCTGCTCCAAGTAAAGTGACCCCTATGAATGTAACAGTTTAACGCGTGCCTTTTGAATACGTCAATCAATGGCGTGTTGGTATTCACAACGCTTACAATACGAAAATCATTTATATTGTCTTTGCGGTATGCTTTTGAATAGGCCTAGTTCAAAAACATATCCAAACAGGTGTTCGAGTAACAAAGAAATTGCAAGCAAGATGCAATTCATCATTATGTTTGAAAAAATGTGTCAATATGTTTTTTGGATATAACATCCAGCGGAGCACATTATATAGTTGTGGGTCTGAAGTACCAAGTAGAATGGCCCCCTTACTTCCCAGATTTAACCCCTTCGGACTTTTTCTTGTAGGGCAATTTGAAATCGCTAGTGTATGATGATCTGCAGCAACCGAGATATCTACACACTTTACGCAATCGGTTATCAGCAGCGGTTACAAGTCTGCGCAGAACTCTCAAAAGCAATGAGGGAAATGCAGAGAAGAGCCGAGAGGAGCATGCTTATATTATGCATGGGTGCAAGTTGAAAGAAGAGCTAGACAAAACTGATTCCAATTCAAGATAAATCATTCATTATTGGGATTAGTGTCATCGAAAAGTTATGTTACTCCATTTGATAAGCGAAAATGAAAATCTGAATTTTTGTAAAGAATGCCTGCATTGACACTTAACTCATCATTTACATTGCTAATAATATTGTTTTGAATTCGTTTGATGGACAATGGTTATGTTATGATAAATGTTGTGATAAATTGTGTGCATGCACTCAGAGACATAATGAACATTATTTTTTATCTTTTTTGAATATCTGATTTATTTTTTAAAAAGTGCCAAAAATGTGATTTTTTTTTTTTTGGAGGAAAAAAAAAATCACATTTTTTGGCACTTTTTGGTCTATAACTCAAAAAATAATTGTTTATTCAACAAAAACAAAAAAACGCTCCTGGGGAATGTTATCAGGATTATCAAAAAACTAGTATGACAAAATTTAACAACATATATTTTGAGTTATCTTTCCAAACCTAAAATGGGTAAAAAAACGTGTTTTTTATAATTTTTTCCAAAATGGTCATTATCATGGTTGGATTCATTGAACCCTTTTCTGCAAAAAACTGTATACATTTATAAAGATTAAATGAATATTGAAGAAGTTACGGCAGTTTTACGGAGACTGTACCTGAGAGTCCACACCCCCCTTAACTCACCCTGTAGGTCATCAAAGTATGGACTTTCACTTTAAATAACATGCTCGGCATCTCCTCGTCCGTCGTCTAAAGGTCCGTTCACACTCGCGTCGTTGGGCATCGGCCGACGTCGCCGGATAAAAGTTGACATTGTTTCAACTTGTGCGTCGACAATCGACATCCGTCGACGCCGAGCGGTGCGCAAACGACAGGAGTATAAACGGACCTTACGACGCACACACCCCCGTATGAATTCCTAAATGAGTACATTTCATACTTCTCTGGAGGTTTGAGAATTGTTTACCCTCTCACTTGCTGTTCTATCGTAAGTTGTCTGACCATCAGAACACCCTCTTACTAACCATCACTTTTCCTTCGCTAGATTACCCCAACAATATATTACCCATACAGTGTGTATTTATTTTATTTTATAAAATGTTTATCTCATGGCTAGCGTAAGTCCCAGGGGGCCAGTCAAACATAATGGTGTACACACGGGTGACCACATTTTTTCCAGACACCCCTAAACAAGTTTTACCCTGCAAGCAAAATTACCCCCTAAACAAGTTTTTAGCGCGCTTTCCTTGCAAATTTTGTCCCCTAAACAAGTTCTTGCCAGAATATGACCCCTAAACAAGTGTTGTCTATTTGCGATTATGACGCTGTAGAGACGAGTGACACACATGCATTCTCAAATTGGAAATGAGATGCTCAAAAGAAATCGCAAAAACGGGGATAACATTCTTCTGGGAACGGAGAACAAAACAAGTTACCCTAAACACGTTCGACAGGTATTTTAAGCCACCCTTTTTCTTGAAAATCAGCGTTTTTGATACCCTTAACGCGTCACTCGCGTGACGCGTCCAACACTGAAAAAACACCCCTTTTTACGCGTTTTTTTGGTCACGCCTGTGTACACTATTATGTTTGACTGGGCCCCCCGGGGCGTAAGTTATCGGTGACTGGGACCCTACGTTAGAAGGACATCGTAAATCTCAAACCTTAAAATTTAAATACCAGTGACGGAAAATAGAAATTCCTTTTAATTCAACAACGATAGCCATGCACGCTAGATTCACAACAATATTGTATGTAAAATCTAATGAGCAGAGCATGATATATAAGCCGTAGCGTGATTATAAGCATTAACAATTTAAGAAAATTGACATAAAGACATCAAAAAAAGTAACTCGGCTGTTGTAAAAGCACCTATAATTTTAAAATTGTTACTCATATTCTAAAAATGAAAATACCAGGAGACGGACAATTTAATTACGGTGATGTTGACACCTTGTTTGTTAAAATCGATAAAGTATTGTTGTCGCGGTATGTGCTTACAGATGAAAAGTGCCCATTTCCATTGTTGCATTAACTCCTATTGATCTCTCTGAGTCAGCGTCAAGATAATAACAATTCAAGGAAATTGACATAAAGACATCAAAAAAAGTAACTCGAACATTTCAACGAACATTTCATCGAACATTTCATCGCTCTTTTCACGTCGATCAGCGGTCAAAGACCATGTCACACAGGCTGTGTAAAGCATTAAGCGCACTGCACTAAATCACTCTACGTTTTTGCATTACTCACTAATACTTCTATTCAATCTTATTTTTCATCTCAGTATGGCTAATTTGGCTTCAAACATGATAAGTCTAAACATGGTGCAGGAATTCCAGCAGAGCAATGGTTGGGGTACACATTCGATTCCTCTCTCATTTTACTCTACCTTTAAAGGATAGGTGTACTAGGTGCCACAATGTTATGTACACACTTAACTGAAACTTAATTAATCGCAACATTTGTAAATGATGTAGACATTTTTATGTAGCCAATAAAACCCATTTTAAAACACACAAACAATAACCAAAAACCAAAACCCATCACCAACAAAAAAAAACCAAACAAACATCCCCTCCATAAGATAATATGAAAATAATTTTGTTAGAAGCTGTTTCCCCACCCCAAATCCTGAAAGTTATAAGGCTAAAAGCATAACAAAATGCCCCCCCCCCTCCCCCCCCCCCCCCCCCCCCCCCCCTTTCTGGAAAAAAAGACAACCAACGGAAATAACAAAGGAAAAAAGGTACAAACTCGCACACAAGGTTCAATTCGCGCAATATCAGAAAGTGTTATGCTATACACAGCATGTGTGACCGCTGATCGACGTGAAAATAGCGATGAAATGTTCAATGAAATGAGTGATGAAATGAACGATGAAATGTTCGATAAAACGATCAATGAAATGCTCATGATAAAACGACCGATGAAATGTTCATGATAAAACGATCGATGAAATGTTCGATGTTATGAACGATGAAATGTTCGATAAAACAATCGATGAAATGTTCATGATCAAACGATGGATGAAATATTCATGATAAAACGATCGATGAAATGTTCATGAAAATGACCGATGAAATGTTCATGATAAAACGACCGATGAAATGATCGTGGTAAAATGACATGTTCGCGATAAAACGATCGATAACATGTTCGCGATACAACGATCGATTAAATGTCCATGATAAAATCATCGCAAAGCATCATGTAAAAATGATCGATGTAAGCTGCGATGCCATTTACTCGATAAAAAGATCGACATTTCAGATCACTATTGAATATCAGAAATGCGTTCTATAATATCCTAGCCCTAACCTTAGTCCAATCTCCGGATGTAGATATACACCTTAATGGCAAAGATAGAAAAGCAGCCACCACACTCGCCTGCTTACAGTCAAGAACGCATTTCAGATAGCACGGCGTGACACAACGCAGTTCATACGCGACTGATGCGGTAAGAACAGATGCGCTAACCTCATGAATATTAATTGGAGATTGTTTTGTACACTGAGATAAATTCGGATGTGGACTCGCTCTGTGTTATATTTTAGAAAGTTTGTTGTGGTCCGAAATTGCGTAGGTCAAAAGTGATCCTCGGCAACAAAACACTGTTAAAACATCTACGGCCGAGTGTACCAATGACGAGTAGCTAAAGAATAGCGCTACCTCGCTAGTAGCTGAGGCGTAACCCAACATTTGGAGAGCACCAAATCGGGGTAAGATACTAGGCTAGTAACTGGCGGGTAATTTACGCTAAATGTTATACCTGACCGGACCCAAGTGTATTAAGTTGAGGCATATCGTGTTATGCCACAAGTCAGTCGATAGCAGTAAGCGTAAATTTGTTTGAACATTGGAGAGGATGATTCGCTGATGCGGAAGGACCGAAGTTGCGCTTGCATGCACAGGGAGTGTCTATTTGAAGTGGAATGTGAGCCCCTCATAAGCTGAAAGATTTAATATTTTCGAAACTCCATTCATGCAATTTGGTGAATACTTTTAGTCAAAATTTAGATCAACTCCTTTTGACCATTCAAACACTAATCACTAATGACTTTAAGTCATTATTTTGACCAAAATGTACTAATTGTCCAAGGATTTTAAATAATTTAATAAATTTAAAAACCTTATTATTGTTTTTATTAAATAAAAACTGATAAAGCCAAAGTTTCAACATTATTGTGAGTGGAAGGGTAGAAGAACAACAAAAAATGAAAGCATATCATGCCGTGCGTGGGATCGAATCGTTGCGGTTCTCAAGCGAAGGACAAGGTATCCACGCCAAGGAAGTATTTGTGTTAAGAGATGTGTTATAATTGTATATACCATTAAACTACTTGTTTCCATCGGGTGCTTGTGTTTGTCATTAAAATTGTGCTTTTTGGTGGAATATTTGTATGTGCCCCTCGCCCAAAATATGTTTGTAATGTCATGATAGTCCTTATTTTTGAAAAAAAGCGATAAACAACTTCGAAATGTTTCGCCAACAAAATGGCGTCATTTTTTTGTCCGGGACGAAGGCCGATTCTTTATGTACATTCACCTATGACCTACCGAGTGATGACACATTTTTAATATTACGGAGGACCATTCACGTCAGAATTTTACAGTGAACTATAG
>CM069450.1:75861889-75891655 GCA_035610835.1 Ophiura sarsii | reverse complement strand
CTCTGTGTTATATTTTAGAAAGTTTGTTGTGGTCCGAAATTTCGTACGTCAAAAGTGATCCTCGGCAACAAAACACTGTTAAAACATCTACGGCCGAATGTACCAATGACGAGTAGCTGAAGAATAGCGCTACCTCACTAGTAGCTGAGGCGTAACCCAACATTTGGAGAGCACCAAATCGGGGTAAGATACTAGGCTAGTAACTGGCGGGTAATTTACGCTAAATGTTATACCCTGACCGGACCCAAGTGTAAGTTGAGGCATATCGTGTTATGCCACAAGTCAGTCGATAGCAGTAGCGTAAATATGTTGAGAACATTGGAGAGGATGATTCGCTGATGCGGAAGGACCAACGTTGCGCTTGCATGCACAGGGGGTGTCTATTTGAAGTGGAATGTGAGCCCCTCATAAGCTGAAAGATTTTATATTTTCGAAACTCCATTCATGCAATTTGGTGAATACTTTTAGTTAAAATTTAGATCAACTCCTTTTGACTATTCAAACACTAATCGCACTGACTTTAAGTCATATTTTGACCAAAATGTACTAATTGTCCAAGGATTTTAAATAATGACTAAATAAATTTAAAAAACCTTATTATTGTTTTTATCAATTAAAAACTGATAAAGCCAAAGTTTCAACATTATTGTGAGTGGAAGGGTAGAAGAACAAAAAAAAAATGAAAGCATATCATGCCGTGCGTCGGGATCGAATCGTAGCGGTTCTCAAACGAAGGACAAGGTATCCACGCCAAAGAAGTATTTGTGTTAAGAGATGTGTTATAATTGTATATACCATTAAACTACTTGTTTCCATCGGGTGCTTGTGTTTATCATTAAAATTGTGCTTTTTGGTGGAATATTTGTATGTGCCCCTCCCCTCGCCCAAAATATGTTTGTAATGTCATGATAGTCCTTATTTTGAAAAAAACGATAAACAACTTCGAAATGTTTCGCCAACAAAATGGCGTCATTTTTTTGTCCGGGACGCAGGCCGATTCTTTATGTACATTCACCTATGACCTACCGAGTGATGACGCATTTTTAATATTACGGAGGACCATTCACGTCAGAATTTTACAGTAAACTATAGGTTAACACTTGGCATGTTCACCAATTAATTTTGTAAGGGGACGATGCTGATTAATGTGGATATTTACCTCGCTAGCAACTATTCTGCTGTTACTCGCCAGTTATGCTCCAAGAATTACATCGTTAGGAAGTAACGCTACAGTTAGAGCATAACTACTAGGGAGGTAGCTCACCTCCCTATTAAGTTACGATAGTTTGGTGCATTCGGCCGCTAGTAAACTATAATTAGTACTTATGACTGTGCTATACATTATCACATGTATCTTCTCAACGCGTCGTTTAAGGCTGGCTCACATAGTAGCGGTAGATAACCAACGGAGGGCGGCGGACGTGAAAATTACAAAATGTTGGCGGCAAAACGACGGCAAAAGGGGAAAAGCTAGATTCGCTGACGGGTGGGAACGAACTTCAGCGACAACACGACGGCAAGGGACGAATGGCGTCTAGCGACCAAAATCGGACGTTGTCTGAGCGGCGAGTGACGATGTTTCGACGGAGCCCGGCAACAAGGAACGAGGTCAGACGGCTGGCAGCGGATTGGTTGGCGGCAAGTACATACAACAACAAGCAAGGAACGGCTGCTGACGGTGGGTTGCGGCGACGATGACGATGTGTGTGGGCGGGTCGTATAAATAGTCGAGTTTGGCGTTCCCACTCTTCACAACGTTCTGGTCATCCACTCAGACATACGCTGTGCTGGAGAAGAATCTACTAACTAACAGTTTAAAACCGTGGACCATCGATACAAAATCATAACCCATCGCAGATCACCGTTGCAATGCCGCAGGTACTCGCAAACGACCCGCCATCAACAGTCATCACCCGTCACCCTCCGGCCAAAATTCGCAATCCATCGTCGCACCAATGTCGTTACAATTTCGTTACCTGCCGCAATGTGTCGTCAGGGTTCGAGATGTGACGTCACTTGCCGTTGTTTTGTCGTCAATGGTCGTTGACAACGACTACCAACGAAATTGTGACGACCTCAAAACGACTAGATACGGCCTCGCACGGCGGCATGGAAACGTAAAGGAAATGAGGGTTGCGGTCTCCAACGAAATCTGAACGGAATCACAACGAATTTGTTGCCGCCACAAAATGTTCAACATGCTGAAAATTTGCCGACGGACGCGACTGATAATTTCGGCCGTCTGCTCGTGGCTAGCGGATTAGTCAGCGACAACTGACGGCAACACACGATGATTGGCGGGAAATTCAAAATTGCAATCCGCAGCTTACCGTAGGTTGCCGTTGACCCCTCTCAGTCATAGTGTGAGCCAGCCTTTAACGGTAAATTGGCAGAGTGTTTTTAAGTTGTATTTATAGACGCACCTTCCGGTTAAATTTCTCATTTTTAAAAACAATTTCCTGTGAAGGGCCGTATATAAATATGACCAACTTGTCAGTTAGAACATTATAATTCTCAGCTCACGTAATGCTAAATTTAACGAAAACGTAAACATGGTCAATGATCAAGCGCATTATTATTTAAGGATAAACAATACCCTTAACGTGAGTGAATTCTAAAATGTACAGCAGTTTTAATATAATTTCTTGTTTCAACATGACTCCTTTTAATATCGTGTTTTAATCGCAAGTGATACGCACATAACCCTAACCCTACCATATACCACAATACACCACGACTGGGCACGTTGGTACTACCCGGCGTGGAAGTTTTTGATGAAAAAATGGACCCAATCCAAATAGTTTGCGCAATACACTGCGCAGACTACCGTTGACAGTCCTGGTGTAGTGGGGAATCCTAAGCTCCACGTGCTGGAGGTCCCTGGATCAAATCCCGGGGGGAACGGGGGATATTTTGGTCGATTTTCCACGTTGAAAAAAAAATTCTGAAAAAGTGGGGGGTAGAGCTGCGTTAGATCTTCGTACATAAAAGCGTATAAGGGAGTTTATCAATAACTTTCTGATACATGCGGAACTCATAAGCAGTTTGCAGAGACTGGAACAATCATTGATATTAATATAGTATTGGCTGTTCCATAACCATGTCAAAGCTAGTCTGTGGTGAAGTTATATACATAGAAACCGTACGAAACAATGTTGCCTCGACTGAACATAAGTATTGTACTGGGTGCTCTTAAATATTTTCTAGTGAATGAGCGAACGTAATTAACCGACCGGGTGTAAATTCAACGTAAATTAAGCTTTCCAATTTGTATGAATGTAATATGAACATGATGAAGGTATCGTTTTCGCAGGGATAATTGCCAAATTCTGAGATATAATATAAAGGTGCTGTGATCTATATTTCTCAGCACTTCAAGGCACTATAACAGTGCGCGAATTCGCAGATCGCGCAATTTACCACAGTCTCATCCTCACCATGAAAGCTGACAAAATAATTTCAAAGGATAGTATCATGAACGCGACACAAATGAATAAACAATCAGGATTAGAAAGAACGAAATAGCAATCATTAACAGAGACGATTGACCCCACCAACTAAATTTTCTTAAAACATACGGTACTATTAGGCAAGGAGAGTCAGTTTAAATATCATGTATGAGTCGTAGAAGAAAAACCGACATTAGCACGTTATTGCATTTACTAGTTAATAGTTCATAATAGTTCTTTGATCCACGTCTTACAGCTCACCTTTATGGGGGGTCTAAAAACGCTTTGGAAATTTGGGATGTGAAATTGAATGTGACTTGAATATCAGGTTTCCTTCCGCACTGATTCTATAAGCACTAACGGGAGATTGATGGGGAGAGAGAGGGAGAAAGCTAACACGGACGTATTCTCACCTTCATTATTCCCTTAAAGGCATATTATGTGATCTTTTCCAGATAGCGCCCTCTATTCATTATTTTTTTTAGAAAGTAGATTTTCTTGCAGATTTACATTTCTGATCATAAATCATACATACATTCCAAGTTACAGAGCGATACGATTCCTAATTACCTCAAAATCATGGTTTTAGAGTGAATTTATACTAAAATATAAACTGTCGGAGTTATCCGACAGTTTATTTTCACTCTAAAATCATGATTTTGAAGTAATTAAGAATCGTATCGCCCTGTAACTTGGAATGTATGTACGATTTATGATCAGAAATGTAAATCTGCAAGAAAATCTTCTTTCAATTTTTTTTTCGATGTTGAGGGCGTTCCCTGGAAAGATCACATAATATACCTTTAAGGGATAGGGATATGACGAGTATGCAAAAGGAGTTATGCAGACTTGATAAAAACGAACGTCGTGAATATCCATGAGCAAGTCATCGCTTATAGCAATGATTCACTCGGTCGATAGATTCTTCCCGTGATCTCTAGATCTTGACTCGATATACCGTAGAAAATCACCATATAGCACCTTTTTATCTCTGTTATACAGGGCGCCATCTCGCGATCAAAACGTCTTTTAAAAAGTTATTCTTAAAGGCACTTCCAAATCTCAAATATTTGCCCCGGGCAAAAGTCACATGACTCGCTGCATACCCGAGTTCCGCGTACACGTATCATATAAGCCCCATGATGCAATACCGAAGAGTGGTTACAAACATCAAATGTGAACGAAATCCGTGTCTTGAAATGTTTCTAACAGTCATTCTATTTATGTCAATGAAACCAGAGTTACAATCTGAAGCAGCATCGAATCAATTTTTAAGCGAGAACCCTATGTTAAAAACATACAAAACTATAAATTAAAGCATTATTAACTTCCAATTTATGGGATAGTAATAGTGTTCACAAATGATATTTGAATCTATTTATGTTGTATCAACAGTACAGTGCGCCGTTGGCTCAATCGGAAGAGCATTGGGTTAATGATCGAAAGGCCGGGGGTTCGAATCCCACCGAGAATGTTATTTTGTCTTCGTTAGTATCATATTAAATTTAGTAATTTTATGTTGGGTTTGCTTATCGTTCCCCATAATATTTGTGAATCCACGGACAACATACTTTTAATTTGATTTTGAATGATTGTCTAAATTCAATCATTTGAATGCAGTTCTACATTTACTTGTTCACGGTCAGCGTTGCGTTGCGTGAATTGAATTATTGAGACCCTAGCCCCATTGTTACACAACTAAATCTGGGAAAGACCAATTGTGCCATTATGAAAAGAGTCAATCGTTTCGTCATTGAATCGATATTCTGATTTCCCATGTTTAGGCCTACATGATTGTACGGTCATGTGCATGTACCAACATATTATCTGTTTGCCATGTTTGTAGCTTCGTTGCAGTCAGAAGTCAAGGCATGAAAATACCGTCTATTTTGTTCGCCCCGGCCCGCCAGTAAAGTGAGATTTCAAAAAAACAAATAGAAATCGGGTCATTTACAACTCGCGATTGTGAAGGATTGCCTCCATCAATTTTGATAATCTTAGGCTCATTTTGAAGGGAAAGTCCTATTTATGAAACATGTTATTTCCGATTTAATAAAAAACACGATTTTTGTTACTATTTTTGAGTCGATAAAGATGCATTTTCAATGCGATCGTAAACATCGTATTTTTGATGATTTTTAGACGTCATAGCAAAAACTTTATGCACAAGAAATGTTCCTAACGTATTAAACTTGATCAAAAATATGTTTATTTGTAATACATTTTGAACAGGGGTCAGGGCCACGACTTTATTCACCTACGGTAAAAATATACGCCATTTTCCAACACACAGAGACTAAATCGTTTTTTCTAACAAACGGTATTCAGCAGGATTCGAACCGAGGAGGGGAGAATCTATCTATTCGATTACTAGTCCATATTCGTAACCGCTCGGCCATAACTACTTACTGACGTTTCTATGTGTTCTCTATAATAATGAACTAGTGGTGAACTATTGAGTATTCGACGAAATTTTAGCCAAATTGAACCCAGTTTCTAAATTGTATTTTAAATGTGAAAACGGTGTCGCTGCAAGCTAGGTTTGGATTCAATGTAAAGAGCAATAAATTGATGATCGTGAAAGGTTATTAATTTAAAGCTTTTAATCAGACAGGGGTCAGGGCCACGTAAAATATACCTGATTTCTTCAGTAATGACAACAAAATTTCTTCAGAAAAAGGGATTTTCAAGCAGAAACGTCCCTGCAAACATAACTTTAGCATGTAAAAATAATGGATTAATATTTTATTGCTCCCCTTACTGAAAATCCCCCTAGTCACATGGCGTTGAACCACATTTAAATGTCTTAATGTTGTCATTGTATAAGGCTGACATTTTGGCATATTGAATTGCACGAGATCGACATCCTCTTTTCAAGGGAAAGCAAAATCCCTTCGTATACATCAGACTCACTCAATATCTGACTGCAGCTAGCTACAAACAGATCAGATGGGGAATAAAAATCGATTCAACCATTGTAAACGACGATTGGCTTCTTTCAATAACAATTGGCCTTACAGATTATTGCGTGAATAACCATGTTGTAACAATGGGCGGGGTATTGCAATAATTCAATAAACGCAATGCTAAGCCTGTGTTAGACCTACATGCACCCCATGAAGTACTACGTTCAAATTAAAACCTCATTAAATCTGTATGAAAATCATTCTATTAAATAAAATGAAAAGTATCTGGGATCAAAATAATATTATGATTGAACGATATTAAAATAATCTCTACATTTACTAAATATAATAGTAACGGGAAAAACAAAACATTCTCTGTGGGATTCGAACCCACGGTCTTCAGATTATAAGTCTGAAGCTCTACCGACTGCGCTAACGGAGCACTGACTGACAATAATAGGACAGACATAAATTCAAATGACAGTTGAACACTATCCTATAAATAGGAAGTTAAAAAGCTTTATATTTCTATTTTTTGTATGTATTTAACATAGGGTTCTCGACCAAAAAATGATTTAATGATGTTTCAGATTATAACTGTGGTTTCATTCAAATGAATAGAATGACTTTTCGAAACATTTCTAGACATGAATTTTGTTCGTACATTTTGCTGTTTGTAGCCAATCTTTCGGTACGCTAGCTATCAACATTGCATTATGGGGTTTATATGATACGTGTACGCGGAACTCGGGTATGCAGCGAGTCATGTGACTTTTGCCCGGGGCAAATATTTGAGATTTGGAAGTGCCTTTAAGAATAACTTTTTAAAAGACGTTTTGATCGCGAGATGGCGCCCTGTATAACAGAGATAAAAAGGTGCTATATGGTGATTTTCTACGGTATACCGTTTACCGAGATTTTATGTCATTTCATCTGATTTCATCCTATTTCCTTCTAGGCAGCAAATGACAAAAACATTTTTTCTCGTTTTTTATAAGCTATAGAACAAATCTTGATCCGAAATACTTGCAGATCGGAAGCTATAACAATCAAGCAAGAATCATCAAGTAAGGCGTAGGGCGTAGCCAGCAATGGAATGCGTGGGCGTCTTGCCAACCTTAGGACAATCTACGCACACTTTCAGAAAGTACAACAAATACAATACAATTCATAGAATTGTCTGGACTAAATACAAATACTTATTCAATACCGTACTTGAAGTGAGCCTTATCGACGATTCCGGTTCTGCAAAATATTGTTGCAAATACCCTTGAAACAGTGCGTGTTGATACTGTCATCTGTGACCATAATCATTGCTATTAACTGCTCGCAAACAAGCATTGTTGATAGACTAATGACCTAAAAACACAGAAGTGTACGGTATGTTTAAATTTCTATTTCACATTTTGTAAATAAATAAACAAACAAACTAAAATACTATCAGCTGTCACCATATTGCAAGTTGCTTACACATTATAGCCACTGGGGATGGGGCTTTCTACCACCATCATGGGTTGGGGGAGATACGATAGTGTCTGATTTGGCGGGCAGAGACGACAGACATATTTCACACCACAAGCTGATTATAATGTTCCTCGCAAATCAAAAGCTAATAATATTCAAACAATAATCAACGAGTCAGGCGTAGCCTAAGGAATATGCAGCGGGGACTACATTCCAACCCTAGAAAATCCAAGGAAACGTTTAGAAATTTCAAAACAAACACATTTATTTCCGGTTCTGTAAAATATTGTTGTAAATAAAGTTTAATCGTCATCTCTGACCATATTGCTAATTTTAACTATTCGCAAACGTCACAAATTAAGTAATGTTGATTTAGGCTGATGACCTTGACTATTTCTACTGTTTATAAATACATAAATAAACAGACATACACAGTAGCGTAGCCAGGGGGCAAGGTATTGGCAGAGTGCCCCCCCCCCCCCCCCCACAAAAATTTGACCGGGAAAATTTGGAAGGCAGCGGAAAATTGGGAAGGCAGCGGAAAATCGGGAAGGCAAAGGAAAGGGAAAGGAAGGGAGAAGAGGAGACAAAAAGGGAAGCAATGGGAAAAGGGAAAGGAAACAGGGAGAAGGACGACAGGCAAATTAGTTAGAAAATTGCAGTTTTTCACGCCGGTATGGGGACGCAACCTGGTAGAAGAGATGCAAGCGTGGTAAAGTACCTTGCCAAAGGACACAACACGATGGCCGCAACCGGACTCGAACTCACAACCTGTGTGCCTACTATACCATACTGTTTTTAAGATTTATAAGCCATTGTGGACAGGGCTGTCTACTAACTTCATAGAATAGGGGAGATACAAACGTGTGGGACATGGCTAAAAAGGACAATAAACATATCTCTCACCGATAGCTGATCTCTGAGGTCATTATATTGTTTTCCTATAAACATTTCGAGTTGCGAAGGCTTTCGGAGTTTAGACTTGTATCAATGTCAATTGAGAGGCTTCAACATTATTCCAAAATGCCAACGTGTACTGATTGTTTTCATCAGTAAAAGCCTGGAATACTGATTTTCTATATTTTCTTTCATGATTGAGGGCAGGCTTATAATGAAAACAGAGTTTTATATTTGAGATAAAGACAATTGTAATATTGATATGTAAATACTAGCGTGAAAAGAACAACAGTATACTAAAGAAAACCAATTGGCGTAGCAGCCGTGCAAAATTTACTGCATTTGTTTCTTCTTTTAAATATATAGTATTACGAGAATATCCCAATTTACGACGACGACCCCCCCCCCCCCCCCCCCTCCCCCCACTTTGTGTTATAAAGTTTCAAAGTCTAAGTGATAACGTTCTACAGTCCTCAAAATAAATAACTGACCCGGTAATGAATATACTCTTAACTCCAAAACTATAGCTCCTACGTAAAAATATTAATTTATAAAGTTGTGAGGAAATATCTTCTTTTCAATTTGAGACATCGTTCATGAAGATCGGTTAATATTGATAACACTGCTTTGATAAGGATTGAACAAAGTGCAGTTTACATTTTTATACTTAGGTTTTGAACACACAGGAGTGTGTATGGGCTGCATTGAAGCATCCTCAATCCCGGCTCATCTTACTATCAACCCGTGAGTTGTCGCTACCAGTTAATCAATAATCTGCCTGTTGCTAGCCCGAGGCTGCGTGTCGACAAACAAAATGTTAAAATGAAAAACTGACTTTGTTTTGGTTTTGGGCACAAAACTGAGTTAATATTCATTCCATCTTCACGTGTAATATCTCAAATCAAATAAAAGAGATTTCCTTACAACTTTATAAAATAATATTTTTACGTAAGAGCTATAGTTTTGGAGTTGGGAGCATATTAAATACCTGGTCAGTTACTTATTTTGAGGACTGCATATACTTTCTACGCCCAGTATACATTAACTGGTGGCTAGGCACAATGCATCCTATACCGCCAGGTCATCAGCAATAGCAATTACAGATTCCCACGCACGCGCACAAGTGTATGTTTACTACTACAACGTTTAAATAGCGATGCAGCCTAGCCAAGTTGTGACAAACATTTAGCTAAGCGTCTGCACGATACCATTTCACAGCCTGTTTGAAACATGGACCAAGTAGACGATTATTCGTTTAGAGATACAGCAACTTCGACTTCCGCAAGTGACTACAGAGGACTCCCCGATACTTCAAACGGATATTGTTCGGACTATCGTCTCTTTTATAACCTCAGTTTGGAACAAGCAGAATCATACCAATATTCCACTGTACAAGTTCATGTCTTAACGACAATTCTACCGCTGATACTCTTTTTCGGCGTTCTTGGTAACGTTCTTTTCGTTTATGTAGCTCTGCGGATACCACATATGCGGACAATTACAAATCGATATTTAGTTAATCTATCGATAGCCGATATTGTATTTCTCTTGTCGGCAGTCAGCACAAAGATATGGAAGTATGCGAATTCTCCGATCAAGGATGATGATTCTCCCCTTGGCCGATTTGGATGCCTCTGGACGTACTTCTTATCAGATGTCGCTTACTTTGCTTCATTAATATTCGTCACACTTGTGTCAGCCGATCGGTTTGTGGCGGTATGCCGTCCTCAAGATCGACATAGTTTTATCAAGGGCAAATCACTCGAGCTTATCGGATTGTGCTGGCTTGTGGCCGCGATTCTGGCAGCAATTCTTACTCCCGGTAACGCCCAACAAATTGTTTATTGTATTGGATGGCCGGATGAAGGAGTTTATCGGTCATGGTCCGAAGTGCTACGTTTCTGCTCACCATTGGAAGGTTTCACATGGATCACCAGTCTTTCTAATGGTCTACAGACAATACCGTTCTTTATATCACTCGTACTCAATGCCATACTCTATGTGTCGATCATACGTGGATTGAATGACTGTATCAATCGTATGGGAAAACATGGGGTAAAGAAAATCAAAGACACCGGGATGAGAAACCAGGTGGCCAAAATGCTTGTGGTGAATGGAGTAACCTTCTTTGGTCTACTCGCTCCGTTTGAAATAATTTCATGTTTTGGGATGATCGCTACGTTCCGTATTCAAGACAATATGCCAGCATACCTCATCACAAACGAGACTAGCCGTATGTATATCGTGTTATTAGGTCAATTGTTATCCTATTTAAATTCAGCGGTGAATCCTATTATTTACACAGTCATGTGTCGCCGGTACAGAAGAGCATTTCGGGAAGCGTTACTGCCTACCGCATGCAATAGAGGATTCCGAAGAGGAAATGCCCCTGAGTCGTACCGCACTGGACAGAGTATGATGGAGCCGAGCAATCAGGACGTCGGGGACACGACATTATAGTGTCACCATGAAATAGTAACCGCCTCGACATGTGCAATGTCACGTTGATGACGTACTAGTATGTTGTGGTATCTACATGAGCATTAACGTAAATGAAACATGGATTTACACACAGTTTTTAGTAGCCTAAACTCACACACCCCTACACATCAGCGAATATAAAGCTGTGACATCTCCGTACAATCTCGACATTTCCTCATAGGTACATTGTTGGATACATATCCGCTCAAATGTTTGACACCTTCAAAAGTGAACAGAAACCAAATTATGTTAACTGCGCTCACTGTCTGTTGTGTGGTGTGTTCGGGGTGGTGTGTGGTATGTGGGACAATGGGAGAGTGTAAAGAGGATGTGCGTTTGGGGCGTGTCGCGATGTAAGTAGAGGGGTTTAGGTTAGGGGTGAGGGTGGGGGTGTGTGTGATTGGGGGTGTCAGGATGGCAGATACAGGAACACGACGTTCGTTCAAAAGGTTTCAGTCAGTATGTACTATACCCCGCCCATTTCGACGAAAAGGAAATCCACTTGTGCCAGGGTTTATCAAATGGCATGCACATCACTGGTAACATTGTTCGACCTTAACGTAAAATTAAATGACATGGAAAAGGTACATTACAAGCGAGTTTTACAGAAGGGTACATTATTGCATTATTACCATACAGTTTTGCTCGATAACAAAATGCGCAAAGAATACCGGTTTCATGATATGAGACATTGCCACTTCATGGTTTACAATTCTGCGTACATTATTTCATTATGGTGGAATTAGAACCTCGTTTGAAGCCGCGCTCACAAGCAACCCACACCGGGGGTCGGTGGTGGTGATGAGGGGGAGGGGGTTCATATGTATGTGTAATATATTGATCAACTTGTTGCAGAACGGATGCATTCTGAGCTTCATGTTTAGATACTTATCATTCACGGGTTTCTTGTCATCTTACACATGTTAATATTTTGTAAATTTAGATGCAAATTTGTCATCCCAATAATCGTACCTGCATGATAGCCTGCGAGAATACAAATCAACACACCAATCAATCAGGTGTTGTACACTGTTCGTCGTGGGATCAATTTCCTACAGTCTGTAAGTGATTTTTTTCACACTACATGTATGTATCATACACCAAACTAATTCCATCATATCGAACCCAATTCATCATCAAAGCATACTTTTGAACAGAATTAGATTTCTTGAGGAATACCAGCATGCTTTGTGAGATTACTGCGTCCGCATTTTGCAGTGCACAGATATCAACAATATCTGTTATTAATAAATGTCATCCTTTTAAAGCCAGCACGATATGGTGTTTTACAAACAATAATCCCTTTATAATGAGCCCTATACATTATAAAATGTATGCAAGTCTTACTTTGGAACCACATCGTGCAGAAAACAAAAGTCGGGAAAAGTGTACTTTGGGTCCCAGATACTGGTATACCAGTATCGGTCGATACTGGTACATGAATTTTGCCAATATCGCTCGATACTGGAACAATTACATGTTCCAGTATCGGTCGATACTGGAACATCAAATTGTGTTCCAGTATCGACTGATACTGGAACACTTCATGTGTTCCAGTATCGCCCGAGTATCACCCGAGTATTGATCGATACTGGAACAAATTAAATGTTCCAGTATCGCCCAATACTGGAACATTTTGTTCCAGTATTGCTCGATAGAACATGTAAATCGTTCCAGTATCGCTCGATACTAGAACGATTTACATGTTCCAGTATCGAGCGATAATGGAACGATTTAATTTGTTCCAGAACTCGTGTATTGTCATATTTGTGAAAAGGGGACGACTATTTCAGCTTTAAAAATTAGCGACATTTTTACGACATCAGCTTTGAATAGTTATTATTTTCCTTTTTCAAATACGTGTTCAGTTGTTATTATGAATTGCGGGATTTGTTTCTATTATTTGTTTGAAGAAAAAAATGTCGTAGTGTTTTAAAATATTGCGAGGGAATACCAAACATTTCAATGTTGGCCTACATGTATATTTCACTACACAAATATAAAACGGCATGTTGAGGCCATGTTTATAATGTCATTGTGACGTCAAGCGTAAGATGTTTGTACTTGTCACGAATAACCAAACAAATATTAATAATGAAGCGTCTCAGACAACAGCTTCGACGGGTCCATCTAAAAAGAACAACCAGCTACAGTCATTAAGAAACGGAAACACCGATACATGTCAACACTAGACACTCGCCAACGTATAGAATAAACCGCACGAGAGAAGAGACGAACCTCCCAAAGATTCCCGTCGCTTGACACATCACAGGCAGTTTTGAATACCACAAAACGGCTCTTTTCAGAGCCACCCTATTTTCCAGAAAGAAAAAATAACCATACAAGCCAACTCCACTGACGTTGTATTGGGTGATACTGGCACATTTTTCATGTTCCAGTATTGGGCGATACTGGCACACTGATACTGGTACACATTCTACCAGTATCGACCGATAATGTACCAGTATCGAACGATACTGGGTGTTCTAGTATTGGTAGATACTAGTACAGTCTAGTATCTGGGAGCTAAAGTACACTTTTCCCCAAAAGTTAAAAAAAATATGGGTATAATATTAAAACGTATTATTGGGACTTTGAACATCTACATGTATATAGCTGAATTGCCATTAGTTGTACTTCTTGCAGTCGCGAGTGCATTTTCTAAACCATTGCTAATAACACCAGACGCTAGAGACAGGCAATAATATTCTTCATTAGATGAAGCGAAGTGCATGCTAGAGAAGACACAAGAGATAAACAACGATATTGGTAATTTGACATTTGTAATAAAAGTAAAGCATGCTGGCATTGGTCATGAATCTTATTTGCTTTATGGATCACTTTGTAAAGCCCAGTATCCTAGCTAATAGAACGAATATCTTAAAAAGGTAAAGGTTGCTTAGGTAATATCATTCAGCAGGCGTTCCTAACATGTTCTTGAACATCTAACCTTGAATGGTGGCGCATTTATTGACAAATAGAGAATGGGAAACGCGTTGGTATGGAAAAGAATGCCTGATTCATTACCTCATATTACCTCATCGTCGAAAGAATTTATAAACGAGATATCCTCGACAAACTATGAGAATAAAAATATATGATTTATCGTTTTCGTCAAAGTACTTGGTTATTGTTTTTCGTGCGTAAGGATACATACTTTGCGAATTGTGAAAACAAGAATGCAAAGGAATGGTTTGTTTTTGAAGTTCCTTTCAGAAAGAAAAAAAAACACATCTAAGTGCTCAAAATGCAAAGACAAACACATCAGTGGTTTAATATTGTTCCTTGTGTAGTGGACAATAACACGTGTTCTTAGAGGAGTCAAGTTTGATTGAGGACCATGCATTTGAAACTCGCGCCAACTAGGTAATAGGAAAGAAATGCTCGAAAACAAGGTGAATATTCCTTTTGCTACACTTTATAGAGCATGGTCAAACAGTAGTTCTTTACTGTCCAGTCTACGATATTTCAGAAGATACGTGGTTAACGTTTCGTGCCCGAACGAAGTGAAATGTCAAACATAGTGCGATTCATGTACATAACGCAATGCATCGTTCCGTTAAACATGGCTATGTCTATATTGGATGCTTTTCTTTTCACCTTTTTCAACTACAAAACCCCCAACAGAAAACCAAAATAAAACCAAAACACTTAAATGACCCATTACAGTTAAATAAAATACGGATTTCAGACAAAAGTATTTGATCAAATCAATACTTCACCAGGTTTTCCCCCATGATTTCTTTGGCCATGAAAAAATATAAAAACTGTTCGCAAAATACTATTAATGATGTTCAACAATCTGTAATGTGCCATAAGAATTGTTTTCTATCCATTTTGGAGCTTCCGCTATAGTTGGGTATGTACAGGGGGTTCACGTGCACCCCCCCCCCCCCCCCCCCCCAGTACTAAACCAAACCAATTTGTGGGTGCCTTTTAGGGTCCTTAAACACATTTGGGATGTTAACAGTGAACAAAAACTGATTCTCTCTAGATATCCAAGATGGCCGCCAATATGGCTGCCAAAAATGGTAACAGTTGCGAAAAGTCATATATCAGTTGAATAACACGATAAAAGAATAAATAAAATCACTAGATATATGTGTTTGATTATTGCGAATTCATTTCCAGCATTTTTATGTTGCTAATGTACATGTATACATTAAATTTTAATATACATGTACAGGAAAATGTGCGTGTGTGAGGTTCGACCCGTGTGTGATACTGTTATGACCAGGATTGACCGGACAATCGATCAAACAGTGCAGCTGCGTTGGGTCGTACACTTGGTGCGCGGGATATTGAATTCCGAACATACAGTCCTCAAAATAAGTAACTGACCAGGTAAAAGATATTCTCCCAACTCCAACACTATAGCTCCTACGTAAAGATATTTAAATATAAAGTTGTAGGGAAATTTTTCTCCTTTAATTTGAGATATTACTCGCGAAGATTGAATGAATATTAACTCAGTTATGAGCCTAAAACCAAAACAAAATTCGTTTTTCATTTTAACATTTTGTTCACCAACACGCAGGCTCGGACTAGCAATAGGCAGATTGGTTCACTCGGCCGTATATCTCCTACGTAAACAATATTAAACTATGAAGTTGTAAAGAAATTACTTCTCTGTAATTTGAGATATTGTTCAGGAAGATTGGTTAATAATTATGAACGCTACAGTGAAAAGGATTGAACAAAGTGCAGTTTACATTTTCACACTTGGAACACGCAGGATAGCGTCACAGGTATGTGAATGTGTTCCATTGATCATGTTGATCATCCCCAATCCTCATCTTTAACTATCGACCCGTGAGTTGTCGCTATCAGTTAATCAATAATCTGCCTGTTGCTAGTCCGAGCCTGCGTGTTGGTGAACAAAATGTTGGGTTACGCCTCAGTTACTAGCGAGGTAGCGCTATTCTTCAGCTACCTCGCTAGTAACTGAGGCGTAACCCAACATTTTGAGAGCACCAAACCGGGGTAAGCTACTACTACTAGGCTAGTAACTTGCGAGTAAGTTACGCTAAATATACCTGACCGGACCCAAGAGTAATGAATGAATGAATGAAAACGTGATTTATTAAGCGCATTTCCAAAAACACGATCAATGCGCTGTACAGGAATTATATAATATAAAAGATAAGCATAATAAAAAATACCAATCAAAGTACATTAAAGATAGGTTAAAAGATAATTAAATATACAATGTAATAATATACAGATACAATTTAAGCATTAAAAAGCATGGATTAAAAACACACACATTTTTTTTAATAAAAAGGTTGCATTTGCATACACTGCATGCGGTGCGTATGGAGAGTGGGAGATCATTCCACAGCCTTGGACCTATATATGAGAAAGCGGTTTCGGTCTTAGTATGTTTGTTGAAAGGTACAACAAGGCGGAAAGTGTCGTTGGAAGATCTCAAACCAGCTCTTGGACAGAAATACGGCATCAAAATCTGAGATAAATAGGTAGGCCCCAGATTATTTACACCATTGTACACATGCAGCAAGATCTTGAAGTCAATTCTCTGCTGGATAGGCAACAAATGAAGCTTCCGCAAGAGTGGTTCAGCACTTGTGCGTCTATTTTTACAAAAGACTAGACGCGCAGCACGATTTTGAAGTTTTTGCAGGCGCTGAACATTAAATTTAGAAATGCCACCTAAAAGAGCGTTGCCATAATCCAGCCGAGAGAGGACTAAAGACCTCACCGCATGTGCACAAGTATCATGATCAATAAAACGGCGGATACGACGAATGTTCCGCAGGTGAAAATTAACCGTACGACATATGGAACTGACCTGCAGATCCATTTTTAGAAAGGTGTCAAATGTAACTCCTAAATTTCTGATGGAGGGGGAAGGGTCAATCACAGATTCACCAATCTTCAAGTTAAACTCAGACAACAAATCTACCTGTCGAGGTGAGGAAATGAGGATAAACTCAGTTTTAGCGTCATTCAGCTTGAGCTTGTTTGCTAACATCCATTTCCTCACCTCAGCAATGCACATCGTTAGTCTGCTCTGCGCATCGTCGAAGTCACCAGGCACTTTCGGATCAAAACTAACGTACATTTGGGTGTCGTCAGCATACACGTGGTAAGGAACATTAAAGCGGCGCAGGATGGCAGTCACAGGTTTGGAATACAGGGTAAAAATCGGTGGACCAGCAACTGACCCTTGAGGAACACCGTATTTCAGTGGATGAACAGATGAGTAACTATCTAAAACACAAACTCTACTAGTACGATTAGTAATATAAGAATTGAACCAGCTTGAAACACAGCCGTCGATACCGTATTCACTATTGAGCCTATTAGCAAGAACGTTGTGATCGATAGTATCGAAGGCTGCTGACATATCTAATAAAACAAGCATGACAATCTTACCTCTACCAAGTTCATTTATAATGTCATGTTTTACACGAAGGAGAGCAGTTTCAGTACTGTGAGCAGCTTTGTAAGCGGGTTGGAATTCATCAGTAAGATTTTGGGATTTTAGGTGTTCATTGAGTCTGGAAACAGCGGGGTATTCAAGGATCTTGCCAAGGGTGGGGAGGTTCGAAACTGGGCGGTAATTTTTAAGTACGTCTGGGTCAAGGGTCTGCTTTTTAATCAGAGGAGTGATCACTGCTTCACTGAGAACAGATGGGAACAGACCAACTCGAAAAGAATTGCTAACAACAAACATAACAAATGGAACCATAATATCAACACACGCTTTTAACAACCAGGTGAGCATTGGATCCAAGAAACTAGTTTTGTTGGGAATTTTGGAAATTATCTTTCTAACCTCGACTTCATCAACATGTGTGAAGTTTGTAAAAATATCAACATTATCAGTATTGCACTTGTCCTTTGATTCATCACAATAAACATGACTTAAGTTATTGGTATACACATTGTTACACTCTTCCTGAGAATCACAAACCTTAACATCAGATTTATCAAGTTCCACTCTGATATTATTGATCTTCTCACTAAAATAATCAGCGAAATTATCACTAAGAGTCTCATTTGATGATGACGAAGGAAGTGCTCTGCAAGAATTATCCAGCAATGAATTTAAAGTGCGATAAATTGTTTTAGCATCTGCACCATTTAACTCATCTTTAAAGTACTTGGTTTTTGACGCGACAATTAAATCAAGAACAATTTTGTTCTGCTCAGTGTAGCTATCGCGGTCACTGTGTGATAAAGTCTTGCGCCATTTGCGTTCACGTTTTCGACGTTCCCTGCGTGCTTCTCTAACTTCGTCGTTGAACCATGCTGGACTCTTGATGACTTTCATAGAACGAGATGCCGTTCAGGATAATGCATATCAAGAATACGGCGAACCAGGGTATTATAACATTCTGACTGCTTGTCAGGGTCACTTAGAAGAGAAACATCTTGGAGTCCATTTGAGAGCTCACCCTTGAAAGCTTCAAGATCAAGGTCTTTATAATTTCTCACCTTCATGATCTTCCTTAATTGAACAGCTTCAATTTGTTTATCTGACATTCAATCATATGGTGATCAGAGCAGTATCTATTGGGTGAAACTTTACAGGCAGTCAGCAAGTCATCATCAAAATGACAGATCACATGATCAAGTGTATGACCTTTCTTATGCGTAGGGCCATGAACAAATTGAATCAAATCATACTGCGACAACAATGCCAGATAACGTGAAAACATGAGTAAGTTGAAGCATAACTGTTTATGCTGTAACTATATGATAATTTCTGATTTGCCCGATGGACGATTACATGACTGATAAATGGGAGATTTCTATCATACAATTCATTCTCAATTTATGCATTATTTACTCAATGATACATTTATGACCAATTCATTATAAAATATTTTAAATCTATCCACAATGATGCATGCAAAATTGTAGAAATAATTGCAAACAATCAGTCAGTCAACCAACCAATCAATCAAATTAATTACTTAATTAATTATTTAACATGAAATCAAATACTATTGAAATAAACGTATACATAATTAAATAAATGAATAAACACATATGCCTTGTTATATAAATGGATGAATGAATAATTAAAAATTATAAATAAATTAATAATTACATTAAAGTAATAAAAAATATATATAAAAAATAGTAATACATACATATTTAATAAATCAATTGATTAATAATACATAAATACTTAAGTACCGTATGTCAATAACTGGGCCATTATATTGAATGATTTCATTAAGTCACCATCATGTTTAAAAAAATAAAACATGAAAATGTCGGGAATCGAACCCGTATCTCCGTTTATAAAAGACTGGATCACTGTAGCACGCCATAGAGATTGGACGCTAGAAGTGGCATCATGTTATTAATACACCATTGAACTATTCAATTACAAAAACTGATTTTATCATACAAATTGTATCTTTTAGTGCAACATTTGTATGTAACACTCGCCCAAAATATGTTTGTAATGACATGATAGTCCTTATTTTTGAAAAAGCGGTAAATAACTTCGAATTTTTTGGCCACAAAAATGGCATCATTTTATCCGGACCGATAGCCGATTCAACGTGATTCTTTATTTACACTCACCTATGGCCTAGCGAGTGACGACACATTTTTAATATTACGAAGGACCATTCACGTCAGAATTTTACAGTAAAGTATAGGTGAACACTTGGCATATGCGAAAATTAATATTGTCAGGGGACGATGCTGATTAATGTGGATATTTACCTCGCTAGTTACTATTCTGGTGTTACTCGCCAGTTATGCTCACAGAATTACATCGTTAGTAAGTTACGCTACAGTTAGGGCATAAATACTAGGGATGCCAAATGGACTCCATAATGGGCCCTAAAATGGCTGCAAAAACTGTCAAATTCCATAAAATGGGATAATATCAACATCATGTATGATGCAATTATAGTTTTTAAACAAAGGAATGTATGTATTATACCACTAGTAACACATATTCAGTATTTTTGCATTGTAATAACATACTTTGAATCCAAGATGGCCACCAAAATGGCCGTTGTAAATGTAAACATAATAAGAGTGTATATTGAATCCCATTCACCATATAAACTGCAACGTTATTGCTTTTAGATATAAGACCCACCTCTATGACAATCTAATTCTGTACCACTTTCCAAAATGGCTGCTAGATGGTTAAAGTTGATGTTAAATTACCTAAAACAATTGTTTTGTATTGTAATTGACCAATTATTGAAGTCTCTAAAATGACTATAAAATCAAAGAAAATTTGTTAAAAGAAGAACATATTGTTTGATAATCTTCATATAAAAATAAGCCTATCAAAATCACAAAACGCATTAAGTTTAAAATTTGTCTTTACGTGTACAAATGTTTAAATGACTTTGGTCCTAAATATCTTTGTAACTTACTTTCTCACAATTCAATCCCTTCAATAGGCCCGGTGACTAGATCTGCAATGGACAGGACTCTACTATCAATACCTCCAGTAGGAAACGTATAGGTGAAAGAGCTTTTTCCGTTGCGGGTCCGTCGTCACTATGGAACTCACTTCCACGCCATATTAGAGATGCCGGTTCTACTGCAATCTTTAAGAAACTCTTAAAATCATATTTGTATTGATTGTATTGGTATTTTGTTATATTCATATTCTCAATCATTGCTATAATTTTATTTGTTGCGCCTTGATCATGTATTTGGATATTGCGCCTTATAAGAAATTGTATGTATGTATGTATAATGGTAGCCAACTTGTACATTGCACTTCGAAGAGTGTCATCCCACCCAATTCAACAAGCCTTTCTTGGACTATTCCACTATTTATTCAGTGGTGTGGACCAATTCAATTCGAATGCTTACTTTGAGTAGTCAATAAATCCGAAACCCGAAAACAAAAAAATATCAAATAACATACCGTAGAATGTCAATGGAAATAACATAGCTGAATTTAAACGTGACAGTTCGTGAACGAGACAATGCATATATATATGCGCAAGTAATACCCTATCTCTTATAGTTTCAACTCAAGCCGTAAGCAAACGGACTAGATTATATATGAAACAAGACTAGGCACGCCTAGTAGAGCTGGTCGGATATTTGAATATTAAAAAATGTTTTTGTCTTGTAATATGGCAGAATATAATTATGTAATTTGCCATAATCATTGGGCTAATTGCGCGAACCATAGACAACATTGAACGTAAAGGCCGTGAGTGAGTGAGACAGTCACGGTTGCGACTATAGGCTGATTGTTCTAAGAATATCACATTTACCATCAGATAATTTTAATTATCTTAAAAGATACATTTTGAATTTACACAAAGGGTAAATTGACCAAATATTCACCTGGTAAAATAGCCTAAAGTCCCAATCAATTATTAGCACGAATGGAAAACTCACCAATAAAATTTGGGCAATCAGTGACTGCTTCATTCGTCAGTTCCATTTTAAAAGAAACTCCATCTTGAAGGTATGTAAATCTCAGATATTGTTAAAGGTAGATGACCCGATCACATTTCCGATTTTCAACTTGAAGTTTTCTATTCTACATGAAAGGTCATCCTTAAAAAAGTCGTGTTCCAAAGTTTGAGTTGCATAGCTCTAATGGTTCTTATTTTAGACGCACTAGATGCTGTGAACTGTACCCATTGAGTAGTACACAAACTATATCGGTGGTTACCACCATTCGCGGTAATTCGACGTTATTTCATCGATTTCTCCGTAATTATACCGATTTAGGCCGTCAAATTTCAGTATGATGATGAGAAAAATACGAGCTTTCATATGATATGAAAATCTCCGTATGTTTGAAATAATTCTGTGTTACGAAAATGTGATCGGGTCATCTATAATTTGCAGGAAAAATTGTAGTCTTTTAGAGTTTTTCACGGATCCTTAAAAATGGAACTATACGTTCGTCAAGTGCTTTCCTCAAAGGCTTCATTCGATAGAATAATACGACAAATAAAATCTTATTGAAGCCCAATTATCATTTTATAAATGTTTTTACTGTTGGTCATTGTTTAATATGGTATATTTTAAGGCTTTTTAGTTGTAGTTTTTAAGATTTTACTGTGTAAAGCGCTCAGAGGCCTTTTCTTGTGTTGGGCGCTATATTAAGTACATTATTATTATTATTATTATTATTATTATTAGCTAGCACCCAATACATCCCAAGCATGATGAAAACAAGCGAAGCATTTTATATTTTACCAGTTTCACCTCATAAGCACAAGGACGTGAGTGTCAATTTAAATATCCGTTGACTTGTTTTTTGATGATGGAAGTTAGACGACGAGGTTTTGCCCATTTCACTGTAATAAGACAAGAGTAAGAAGGCGAGATAACTCTACAGGGATATAGGGATCAAATGTGAAACTTCATTCGATTAAGATGAATTGAATTGGGATTACTCACTCGGTCATATGTAAAGAAAATGTCAATGGAAATTCAGTAACTTCATAATTAAAGCTTGATTTTTGTCAAGGGGCAGGAGGTATAGATTGCCAAAATTAATTCGAGAATACATTGTAAGAGCTACACAGATCATCGGCCGAGTGCACCAATGACGGGTAACTTAATAGGGAGGTAAGCTACCTCCCTAGTAGTTATGCTCTAACTGTAGCATAACTTACTAACGATGTAATTCTTAGAGCATAACTGGCGAGTAACATCAGAATAGCAACTAGCGAAGTAAATATCCACATTAATCAGCATCGTCCCCTTACAAAATAAATTGTCGCATATGCAAAGTGTTAACCTATAGTTTATTGTATAATACTGACGTGAGTGGTCCTCCGTAATATTTAAAATGTGTCGTCACTCGCTAGGTCATAGGTGAGTGTACATAATTAACATATATTATCACGTTGAGTCCGCCTGCGTTCCGAACAAAAAAATGACGGTATTTTTTTGGCCAAAAATTCGAATTTGTTCAACGCTTTTTCAAAAATAAGGACTATCAAGACATTACAAACATATTTTGGGCGAGGGGCACACACAAATATTGCACCAAAAAGCACAATTTTAATGACAAATACAAGCACCCGATGCAAACAATTATATACAATTATAACACATCTCGGAACACAGATAGTTCCGTGGCGTGGATACCTTGTCCTGCGCTTGTTAACCGCTAGGACCCCGGTTCGATCCCCAGATAACGCACGGCAAGATATGCTTTCTTTTTTTCGTTCTTCTAGTTTTACCCTTCCACTCACAATAATGTTGAAACTTCAGTTTTTAATTAATAAAACAATAATAAGTTTATTTATTTATTTATTTAGTCATTATTTAAGATCCTTGAACAATTAGTACATTTTGGTCAAAATATGACCCAAGTGTTTAGTGTTTGAATGGGCAAAAGGAGTTGATCTAAATTTTGACTAAAAAAATCCCCAAATTGCATGAATGGATTTTCAAAATATCAAATATTTCAGCTTATGAGGGGTCACATTCCACTTCAAATATACATCCCCTGGGCATGCAAGCGAAGTTGGTCTTTCAGCATCAGCGAATTATCCCCTCCAATGTTCACAACATCTACTAGCTACTGCTAGAATCGACTGACTTGTGGCATAAAACGTTATGCCCCAACTTACTCTTGGGTCCGGCCAGGTATAACATTTAGCGTAAATTACCCGCCAGTTACTAGCCTAGTAGCTTACCCCGCATTGGCGCTCTCAAAATGTTGGGTTACGCCTCAGTTACTAGCGAGGTAGCGCTATTCTTCAGCTACCCGTCATTGGTGCACTCGGCCGCAAGTATATTTTTGAGAAATCGGTCAATTATGTAATAATACAGATTGCATCTTTTAGATCAGTGGTTCTCAACCTTTTTGCCCCACGACCCCTTTTGACATTCCTGGTCAGTACCGTGACCCACAAAACAAAAATTGGGAAAAAACCACCACCAGCTGGATATCATAAATGAAACTGCTTTAGCTTGGATGCGAGCGTAGCGAGCAGGAAATTTTGCATATTTGACCGTTTCTTTTGGGTATTTCTGAGCTTTTTTAAAGCGAAATGTGACACGGTTCCCCCAAAACCTATATTTATGAGCCCTTCATGACCCCCTGGAAAACCCCAAACGACCCCCATGGGGGTCACGACCCCCAGGTTATGAACCCCTGTTTTAGATGATTTAATATTTGCGTTTGTACAGGTAACAGTAGCATATGTTTTTTTGCATTTAAAATGCACCGCACGTTACTTTAGATTGCAATGGAATCAAAAAAGGATGTTCACTCAGCTCCGAATATTCACTAATAGATACATTTCCATTTTTTTCCAGAGAAGAAAACAGGGTGAGGCAGAAACATTCGTGTTTTGTTTATTTGTCTAAGAAAAGCGGCAGTAATGTACAGGAATGGTTTTCTGTAGACAGAATACGTGATGCTGATGTCGTCAATAGTCATAATATTTGAAATGCGTTTTTTGAGGTACTGCTCGTCACTGAACCCCCGGTAATGGAGATTTCAGTATTTCCAATTACTCAAACTAATGCGGAGTTTTTTAATTATTTGTTCTACGACATGATGTTCTGATGTGTTTAACATTATGCTTATTAGTGATGCAGCAACTAAAATCCTAAATGGTTTGATACTTTGTATTGTATATATCACGAAACAAATAGCGCTAACGTCATTTCAAAAACTTATTTAGTCATGTTTTAATATATTCAAAGTACCATCTACCAAAGTGCATTAGTTCGTTATCATAATATGTAATGTAATCCAGCGTGCATTTCTCAAAGCAGTCATAATATTCACCGTTTTATTATTAAATTCCAACAGCTTCAAAATGCGGGCGTGGCTTTTGTTTCTTTCCCCCATTGTGTGTGAAATTAGACACAAATGATGATTTCTTATTTCTACATGAATACTGCAAAATCCAAATCTGTTCAGTACAGGGCACTCTGCCAATTTCCATATTATCTACCAGAATGCAAATTGACCGACCAGATTAGGTCACATGTCCACAAATATCCCATTAATCAATTCACTTAACGTCCAGTCACGTCTTCTGTCGAACTATATAAATATCTATTATTGATTAGTAGGTGGTTTGGATAATCAAGTTACGCTGTTATTAAGCCGTCCATAGGTATATCACAACGTAACAGTCCTTATCGGTGAATACCTTTAATCAGCTATCAACGGCAAACTGTCTGCGGGGTGAACCTACGGTGTGTCTGATAATACTAATCAAACGTGTGTATATATAAAATTCACAGTTTGAGATAAGATTTAAGTTGAACACGGCGTCTCATTTCTTGGGGGGAATTATCAAACTCTGTCGTTTATGTGTAGCGTCAATCACAAAATAAAACGCACTTTTAGACTGTGCTAGAATACAAAAGAATAAAAGCAAGATATCTTATTGTGGGAAACAAGTAATAACAAGGGATAGTAATTAAAGCGACAAAAATAAACAGTAGAATGGTCAATTCAGTGTAATTAACCACACATGAGATACATTTATTATAATTACAATACTATTAATACACTACGATGGGTTGACCAAATCAGAGCAGTGCTCGAAAAAGTATTAGGCCAACCAACAAAAAATCATTAACTACGAGGGGGTATCAAAAAGTTCTTGACATCACCAAGAAGTGAAGGAGCCACACACTTTTGTTTGATATGTGACCCTTGAGACATCTTTAAAAAGTCACTGTGCAAAGTCACACATTTCTCCCACTTTTTATTACCTGTCCACAGACCGCAATTGTAGAGATCCTCAGATTGACCGCCATTGATTGATCCTCAGATTGCCTCAGATTGCGTTGGGCGATCACAAAAAAAAATACAAAAGGTCGAGATTTCGGGGTCGAAATTTCGGGGGCGCGAGTCGAAATTTAGGGGGGGGGGGGCGAATTTCGGGGGCGCGAGTCGAAATTTCGAGGGCGCGAGTCGAAATTTCGGGGGCGCGAGTCGAAATTTCGGGGGCGCGACACGAAAGGTCGAAATTTCGGGGTCGAAAGGTCGAAATTTCGGGGTCGAACTGCGAAATGCGAAATGCGAAATACGCGACACGAAATGATACCAATAAGGCTTCGTAGTATGTCGCAACTTGGCGCTGACTTAGCTGCTGCCTGGATGTTGCAGCGCCGTGATCTAAATGAAATGACGCTTTATAAACACTCGTATGTATGTATGTATGTACATGTATAGCCATGAAAAGGGTACTTGCGCACCCGCCAATTTGAGGATATGTGTCTATACTAGGCGGAAATGTGAGGACAAACAAAAATGTAAGGACATCTTTCAAGTCCAAATTGTTCATGCATAAAAACGTATAGGAGTAGTGTCATCAACCCCCTAAGGGTGTATGGCAATGTACTACATCATACGTCAATATCAGGGTGTCTCAAAAAAAAAATTACAACGCACCTTTAGAGGATTGTAACTTTCTGAATAAGTGTCAGAATAGAACAACTCAAACAGCAAAATAAAGGCAAAACAGTTTGCTATACTTTAAAGAAAACCGAATGTGATTCAGTTCAGTAATTCCAGAAAAATGAGTAATTACGTAACTTTCGAGTGGGAACACTTCCATCCAAGTTTGCTCATATATTGAGTGATTCAGACAGCACATACATGAAATCAATACTTCTCTACAAATGGATTAACGTGTTTTTATGGTTCTAGATTTTATTTTACACCAAATAATATGCCAGATGACACCAAAGTTTAACACGAAATATAAAATAAAAGTTGTCTAGATTATTTTCATCATATTTTATACTTAAGAACAGTAAAATTAAAAATGTGTACGATAAGTTCAATCTTGTTATAACAATTGGAAACAAAATTATAGTAATTTTAGTAAATGTTAACATTGTCGTTATTAAACCAAGTTCAAGAACTAATAACATCGCGCATACAACTTATCAAGCTTCTAGTCCTCACATTTTCAACTTGAAGGCTGAAATCATGTATATTATAAAATTATCGCCAATGTTGCGCATGCTGGTCAAATTATTAGTATCGCAATTGAAAACAAATAAATGTTTTGTTTACATTAAAAGAGTATGGTCATATCTCTCTCCCTACCATGAGTTGTATTGTTTTTGGTTTTCTGGGTGTTATGAGTGTTGTGATCGATTATTCAGTATTCTTAGATCACAAATTAACCTTTTTTATCATAGTATTAAACAGTGCTGGCTAATTGAACATTAATGAGTAAGTAACCAGCCGCGAGAGTGAAAATCTGTCTAAATATGCAAACTTGGATGGAAGTGTTCCGTGACTACTCTTACGTAATCACAGCTTCTCCGTAATTACTTAACAACATTAAATGCTGTTTTCTTCCAATTGTAGAAAACTAATTTGGCCTCATTTTACCGTTTGAATTGTAAAATTCAGATACTTAATTATACTTAATGATCGCCTGATGGTGCGTTGTATTTTTTCTTGAGACACCCTGTACATACAGGGTGTCCCAAAGTCTATGCACGACTTTAAAGCTTTGTATTTCACAAAATATAAGTCGTATTGAAAATATGAATACATATTTAGAAAGAAGAGATGTGGGAAATAATTTTGATACCAAACATTGCAGTAACATCTGTTTGTAATGCCACCCTAGAAGTAAAATATGTATTACTGCAAAAATGTAATTGCATACTTCGGAGGAATAAAGTTCATAAATCCATACCTATTGAGATTAACAAAAAGAGGGGTAAAGTTGGTTACACGGAAAGTGATCAGTAAATTGTAATATTTAAAATTTTACATTACAGTGATCCCATCATAATAACAAACTATATCTGTCCACTGCTGTAATGATTTGTATGATCTGAATCTTGTATGGAAACTTCTTCAAGTCCTTACGCAAAATTCTGTGAACAGTTGATCTTTTAATCTTGTTTTCTGCGGAAAGTCGGGCGAATAGATCTCTTTGGACTTTTGGCTACTGCAAGTCTTATGACATCAATGTGACTTGTTGATCTACCAGTCTTTCTACCACATCGAGACAAATCATGCACAGTTCCTGTGTTCAAAAATGTATCCACCAACTTCAGAATGGATATTGTTCCTGGTGCGCGTTTCACTTTAAAATGTTTTCTGAACTTTTGTTGAGTAAGTTGAATGAACTGAATTTTCAGCGTAGAACCATACAATTTGTATTCGCTTATCTATGCTGTAAACCATCTTGAATGAAGACTTTTGCTGTGCAATGTTGTCTACTACGCCTATTTATGTTGTGAGTGACCGAGTTTGGTAATAACATTAATGTTGCAGGTAAGCAGTGAACTATGACTGATGCACAACGTTGCTTTCATACTGTTAACTTATGCGCACCTGATTTTAGCAACAATGTATGGTACCTGGTATGGGTGGGTCTGGCACACGGCCAAAAATTTCAACTAGTTTTATAATGTTGTGGGTTCACCAATAGGGTTGTGTTTGGTATCAAAATAATTTCCCAAATCTCGTCTATCAAAATATGTTTAAATTTATACCATATGATTTATATTTTATGAGATATGACTCTTCAAAAACGTGCATAGACTTTTGGGACACCCGGTACCATGCAAATGTCCTCACATGTATGGTGACATAAATAATTTTGTCCTCAGATTGACTGTAATTTCTATACTTTTTATAACGTGTATATTTACATGTCCTAATATGGGTTGGTACTCGACTATAGATGTTCTGATTAAAAATGACAGCGATAATAATTTACCAAAAGCGCTTTGGCACTTTGCTTGCATTGTGGAAAGCGCTAAGAACGGTGTATTATTATGTAAATAAAGTCTAGAACAGTTTCAGTGTTATCTATTTGGCAACTTCAGATAACAATATAACTTAAAAAATACATTTTTCACCGTAACAAATATCTTTAAAAAATGCAGGGGCTTTTTGAGATTTGATGGGTCGGCCGTGTTACACCTTGTTTTGTTTGGCCTAACTTCTGTGCTAGAATACTTTTAGAAGAGGTCTAACAATAAAGGCTAGGTTACCAGTGTGAATAAAAATCGGTATCTATACACATTTTATGTTATTCCACTAAAATCAGGGGGTACAGATCCCTGAAATTATAGCTCTACTTTCGTCCAATACTGGTGTCTTTCATTATTTACCACATCAACTATTCCTCCTCGCAGAGCTGCTATTGTAGGACTATTACATCAACGCACTTCCTCATTACCTTTGTTTTCAATCGCTTACAACGTATACTGTTAATTAGTATCATTGCTATTCAATCATTTTGCCATCAGTACTCTTCATTTTGATATATTGCATAAGCGTAGCATTTGATACAATGACACTCCACCAACAAAGTAACATTTTGTGGAGAATTGGACGTGCAGCTATGCATATGATGCTGAAAAGTCCTTAATTGTACGCGCCTGAACAATATACATATTTGACAGAATTTCAACACATAGTGTATGTCATGCGTTGCATCTACAATCAAGGAAAATAATAGCTGGCGCATTTGACGCAACTTATTACAATTATCCCTGTGTACGCAATTGAGATCAGACTTGGGACTCTCCATTTTCTTATTTCCCATCCCCCATCAATCAATATTGGGGGAACTACCAAGGCTTCTGATAACATGAATCAGATCAAAATTGCCTCGGGA
>CM069450.1:75737028-75861789 GCA_035610835.1 Ophiura sarsii | reverse complement strand
TATCGTTTTTCCATAAATCACCCTTAGAAATGGGTAGGTTTTTTATTTTAATCTCCTGCCGCACATCCCCGACCAAATCTTAGTCCGGGGCCTGTCCTCCTACCTCTACTGTTGTTAGATTGTTCTGCGCTTGTGTGGTATAGCGCAATGCTGATCCCTTATCTTATACGTGACACAACTCTCAAAATGAAAGGTTCTCGGTCTACTGTCGGTTCCTTGTTTTTCCCCGTTTGCCAAACTCAGGCTTGCACACTTGCAATGGCGATCGAGTGATTCCGATTTTAGGCATTTTAGAACATGCGGTATAAAATATCGGAAAAGTGATGTTTGCGGTATTTAAGTACAGCCTGGTTGGTGGTATAGTATGTCATATATTTAAAGGTCGTATTTTGTTGTTCGTAAAAAGATGTACACTGTGACGCACCCATGTAAAGTGACGGACTTTTTTGACGGACCAAAGGCTGCTACTGACGTACCCTCCGTCAAGAATGTGGTGGTAAACGACACCCCATGACGCACCTCTCCCGGGGGTCGTATAGTGCGTCTTACAACTGACAGGTGTATAAGGGTTGGGCACTGGATTGACTTTTTAGAAATAAAAAATTAACCTGTTGCCATGGCAACAACCAAAAACCAATTTGAGCAAGTGGTTCAATTGTAATTGTCATGATTGTACTTAAAAGTACATTGTGCATATCCATGATATCACGGGAATCAAAGCCTTGGTCTATACATTACATATAGCATTCCGAGTGTCGGTTCTTTCTTACACACTTATGCAGAGAAGCAAGAAACATTAATTGTCGAATCGAAAGATTAATTGCTTCAATCATCGTTTGAACAATACAGGAAGGAAAAGAAAGACATTGCCGTAGTAAGGAACGGTAATGGAGCAATTTACAATGATATGAAACGTTATTCCAAGAAAAACTTAAATGTCCTTTCATTTATATATTCTGATGTGATAGATGAATTGCAAACAAACAAAACGTTAAACGATTAGCCCATGAAGCGTCCGAGGCACAACTTAGACAACCCAAAGATATTGAAATATACTCACAAAAAGTGTGAAAATGAATTATTTGTGTGAAGATAATTTAAGGGAAACAAATAATCCCTAATTTCCAAAACTGATACATGCAACACCCTCGAAAAACCTTTAACAAAGGATGACTATATATGACTTTGACCTTTGCCGGGTAATAATTTGCTGTTAGTTGAATTGAATTTTTAAACACTGGAACGCGAATCACCGTCTTACCATTGTGATTGTGAATATTTTTGGATACGAGTCCCCGAGGTGAACAGAGTACAAAAGTTCGAAGGTCCCCTCTGATTGAATTATCATCTTCAAAATGGCTAACAAAACTTGACCTTATCATTCAAGGAGAGATAATTACTGATACAGCTGCCCGTCAGGTTCCTGCCTGCACGCAGTAATCTAAATGTTATAAACGCATGGGAGATATTTGCTGTTTATGTGCCAGATCTACACTTAAGTCGTGGAAGTATGGACTGTACAATTGACCCAATCAGGGTTTTATCACGTTTGGTCAGTCAACACTGAGAATCCTGATGATATTGTAAAGCTGACATATAACATTTAATGAATATTTCCCAGTACTAGTCATCGTTCCTATACTATATCGTTTGTATACTATACATCGTTTGTATGACTATACTTTTTCAACTCCAGTCTACTAAAGGTGCTTGTGTAATGCTGATATCACCGCTACAATAAGGGGTTTTAAAATGACAACCATTTCCTTTTTGTCGTGTCTTTTGTTACTACTACATGTATAGTTTTTGTATATTTGCGTTTCTGTTTTATTTGTTATAGCGTATAGGGACTTAATTGTGTTATGCGCTCAATAAGCATGGTTTTATTATTATTATTATTATTATTATTATTATTATTATTATTATTATTATTATTACTCAGATGAGGTACTTTAAAAGTAAATTAGTTATTCTTCGTGCTACTAAGGGGAGGTTACGACCACCCGCCTGAAGATTTACTCCGGTGGCAACAGAAAGTTACCTAGGGCATCTGGCATCTGGATAATCTCTTTACATCCTTTGCGCTCATGTTACGAAAAGAAATAAGTGTACCACCTTACCCTGGGAGGGGTGGGGGGTAATACCAAATAAAATAAAAGTTTGTCTCAGAAAACATTTTACCGCATAACTGTGTTTTTCTCATTGTGCTTCAACGTTTGAAAATTATGGTGTGAGCCAAGTTGTGACTGTGTATGGAATGTTTTGAAAAGTATGAAAACAGAAGAAAAACAACTGACGCCGGTGATTGATTGGACTATGCGTCTTCAAAATTCAATTTTACATTGTGAAGTACCATATAAGCTTCATTTTCTTACTTCACATAGCCCGTCTCATGTTTTAAAAGAAAACACAATTCGCATACTAGCCTTATTTCAGGTTTCTTCTTTCTTCTGAGACAAACTGTTTTGCTGTTGTTGGTTGGCCTAAGCAATCAAAGCTAATACTTTGACTCTCGTCATTCTCCATTTGTAATCTAATTCCGATTTAACGTTGGATTTTCTATATCGTTTTGCCACCTTATTTAACAGTAAGGTGGGTTTAAGTGGGATCCTTCAGGCCTCTCTTATACAGTTTATAGAAAGCCCTTTGGTTTAAATCTGAATTGGGTTTAGGGGGCAGAATAGATTCAATTGCCTGTAAACACGCTATACTAGTGATGTATATTATTTTACGTAACTTATCATCAGTTATTCATTGCGTTTTTAACTCATTCGAGGGTATTCGTCGAGTTTCAACTCCTGTATAGGAAAGGGGGAATGAGAAAAACATATTGATTTAACGTAGGAGATTGTTATTATTTGTTTTATGTCTTACGAAAAGTTATCGTTCAAAGAAATTGATACTCGGAAACAGTGTACCAGATACTGGTATACCAGTATCGTCTAATACTGGAGCATAACAGTTGCCAGTATCGGTCGATACTAGTACGATTTCATTGTTCCAGTATCGGTCGATACTGGAACTCCAAATTTTGCCTGTTTTATGTTCCAGTATCTCCCGATACTGGGACATTTTATATGTACAAGTATCGAACGATACTAGGTGTTCCAGTATCGGACGATACTAGTACAGTCCAGAATCTGGGACCTAAAGTAGACTTGTTCCGGTCATTCCATTAAGTGAATGAAGAATTGTAGATATTGCCTTTACAGCAATCCCTCTAGAACATGTAGAAGAAGGATGAATACAATTTAAAACGATTGAAATGTTAGAGCACTGACGTAGCTCATGATGTTCCAACGCGATCATTCCATTGTTTGATAGCTTCAAGCCTGTCAGTGCTGAGGTCATTGAAAAAACTATTCTTGGTTCTTCAAATAAGTCGTGCAAGCTCGATACATTGCCAATGTGGTTATTCAAAGAAAAATGTTAAGATCATGTGTGACGTGTAAATAAATCATTCAGTAATGGTGAGTGTCCTACCCAACTTCGTGAAGCTATAGTTTGTCCTGTTCTGAAGAAGTCCACTCTTGATAAAAATGAGTTGCAGAATTATCGTCCTGTGTCCAATATTAAGTACTATACTCTACTCTAAAATCATGGAAAAAATGCTGCCGCCCAGTTGCAAGATCACATCTGCACCAATAGTCTTCATGAGGAGTTCCAGTCAGCGTATAGTGCGCAACACGGTACTGAAACAGCTTTACTCAAAGTTAAAACTGATATCATGACTGACATGGACAATGGCAAAGCGATATGTGTAGCGTTACTAGACCTTTCGGCTGCCATCAACACCGTTGATCATCAAATTCTGCTGGATCGTTTGTCGTCTACTTTCAATATCGCTGGTATGGCGCTTAGGTGGATTTCATCCTACCTCCGTGATCGGTACTTCCGTGTTTCCGTTGGTGGTGATGGGTCTAGTAACAAGTTTGATCTAAATGTGGTGTACCACAAGGATCAGTCCTCGAATCACTTTTCTTTTTGTTATATACAAGCAGTGTTGGTGACATTATTCGGAAGCATGGTATTAACTATCACATCTACGCAATGTATCACTTCAAATTGGTGACATTAAGATCGGCCCCTCATCCAAAATAAGAAATCTGGGGTAATGTTTGACCAAACCATGTCAATGAAGGATCATGTAAACACTATTGTGAAAACTGTTAACTTTCATCTCAGGAAAATATACAGAATTCGACGGTATATCACTGCTGAAAGCTGCCACCAGTTATTCACTTATTCTGTCCCGTCTGTATTATGCAAACTCGCTGTTGTATGGAATTTCAGCCAAAGACATGAAAAAGTTACAGTCACTTCAAAACAAAACTGCCAGGATCATTTTCAGGTGTGATAGATTCCATCCTTTTATCGCCCTTGCGGACAGAGCTTCATTGGTTACATGTAAAGGAGAGAGTACTCTTTAAGGTGCTGCTTCTGACCTTTAAGGGTATAAACAACCTCACTCCTGCTTATCTAACTGACTTTCTCATCCATTATGCCTCTGGCAGGAATGGCCTGCGCTCCAAGAATGCTAACCTTCTTTGTGTTACACGCACTCGACGATCATTTGGTGATAGTGCATTTTGTGTTGCTGGACCACGCTTCTGAAACTCTCCCCCTACCCATATTTGCCGTTCACCTTCTGTCAACGTGTTTAAAGCCCTGAAAACTCACCTTTTCCCATCTGAATGAAATGTTTTGTTTATCCACTTTTCCCTGGTGTCATATGGTTTTTTTAAGATGTCATTTTGATTTTTAATATGATTGTTTTTAAATTTTAGTGTGTATTTTATGATGTATATGGCATTTGCTGTCGTTGTTTTTTACCAGATTATCATGATGTATTTTATTATATTTCTATGTTATTGTTCAGCGCTGTGATCATATGGAATGGCGTTTAATAAATGTTGTGAAATAATAATAAAAATAATAATCATCACGCAAACTCCAAGCTTTGCATTTGACAATTGCGTTCGAACAGCAAAATACTTTTCACTGAACCGCGATTTGCAAAATCCTGTGGATCACGTTCTTTTCTATGTGCTGCACCTTGCTATGGAATAAGCTTCAGGAGTGTGTAAAAACTGCAGAATATGTAAATTCATTACAAAACATTGTTAAAGACTTTAATTATGAAATCTGAGAGTGATTTCTTTGATTAATGTTTTTGTGAATTCAGTATCATGTTCTTAACAGTCAGCTGTAGAACGGGGCCCCGTTTCAATTGAGGGCGCTCTAAAACGACGGGTGTACGTAACCAAGGTATCGCACACCCGTCAATTTGCGTAATGATTGAATTTTCGCCTTTTACCCCCAATTATCTGTATAAAAAGTAACTATCCATCGAGTTGAGGGTAGCATAAGGTACCAGAACTCCTTGCGACATCCAGTTCGATGATTTAATTTAACCTTTGAACCCAACATCACACGACACAAGCTAAAATTATATCTTTTTTGACCGGTTTGCTGCGATGAGACCACCATTTTCTAGACGAGATTACACCACTTTATAGAATTTGCAGGGTAAGTGTGATAATGTTTACATTAAATATAAGCCCTATAGTATTCAGAAGTGATGCATTTGTAACGGTTATCTCTCTGATAAGAGAGTCATTTCGTCGTTTAAAATCGGCAAAATCGGCTTTTCATGAATTTTGAAAATTACTGTGACGTGAGGCCGTTTCCTTGGAAACGCAGTCCCGATTCCAAGCCCGCCCTCTATTGAAAAGTGTTTTTTGTTCGTATTCCGGCGGGCGACGGACTTCCGTCACTTGATGAATCGCCGTGTAAAAAATGACGGCAGTGCGTCACTAAATAGAGCGCCCTCAATTGAAACGGGGCCCCGTTCTACAGCTGACTGCTTAATGTGTATGTTATTATTTATGGCTTTATTCAGATTGTGACTGGGGATTGTCATTAGTTCAACTCTACCACTTTTGTTTTGTTGTGTTGAAGTGATGACGGTTCTCCTTCATTCGCATTTTGTACCATTTTTGTTTTACAATGTTGTGTCGATGCGCCTGAGCAACAGTTTTGTTGAATGTTGGCGCATTATAACTGCCATTATTAGTATTATTGTATTGCAAGTCCCGATATGGAACTACATGTATACATCGACCTAGAAAGGGACCATTGATGGGCTTCAATAACACGTCTGTTTAGCAAAATGTTTTCATGGCCGATCGTCTGAAGTAGTGCAAACTGTTGTAATCAGGGTAACAGATATAGTTTTCCATCCCAGTCTGTGATATATGATTACCGCGCGGAGGAAAGGAAAAAGTAGAGGAAATACTCAAATGGCTGTATCAAAGTGAGTGTATTTCATAGGGGGGGGGGGGGGGGGGGGGGGGAGATCTTTCGATTTGTAGGTAAATACTTCGTGATCTTAACTTTCAGTTAATCACGCGGGATCAAGTACAGGGTTCAAAAAACCCTCGTTAAAAAAATTATTTCCGTATAAAAACGGCTAGTATAAGGACACGAGCACCTTATTTGGCATAAGTATGGATTTTCGGACATCACCATGCTAATAACAAACCTTTTGATTTAGGACTTAGCACCTTAGACACGTATTTTTTCCAATTTGCATAATAGAGGCAATATGTATGTCTTAGAAAGAAGAAAAAGCCAGGTAATGGAATTATAGTTCGTTCGCTATAACGGGGGAAACGTTTTATTACTTTAGGTCCAAGATTCTGGACTGTACTATAGTATCGTCCGATACTGGTACACAGTTAGTGCTCCAGATACAATTAATGTTCAAGTATCGCAAACACAATTATATATGAACCAGTATCGTCCAATATTGGAACCAGTATCTCCCGATACTGGAACAAAAAATATTCCAGTATCGGGAGATGCTGGAACATAATTTGGTGTTCGAATGATACTGGGACAATAAATGTGTACCATAATCGAGCAAATACTGGCAAATGTCATGTGCCACCATCGTGCGATACCCGGGACCTAAAGTACACCTTTTCCCTAACGATTAATTTTAACCACGTTTGGCAGAAATCGTATTGAACTTTAAATCTATTGCTAAAAGGTGTAGAAATCACAGTAGAATATAGAAAGTGAAAGAAGAAGAAGCAGTCTGGTTTCTAATTTGTTTCCAAATCCCGGTAGAAAATTAGTCTTTTATGATATTGTGTCGTAAAGGTGTCATCTACTCTTAATGTCCTCACACACTAATATAGATACACATTATCATAATAATAATAATAATAATATTACCGTTCTTATATAGCGCTTTCCACAATGCAAGCACAGTCCCAAAGCGCTTTTTAAATCAATTATTATCGCTGCCAGTTTAGATATCAGAATCCTTTGGTCGCTACACTTAGGCGGCTACCAGTCGACAAGTGCACAAGCCTATCAGCACTACTTAGATTTTGATATCCTAACAGCTCCCCAAATATCGCTTGGGTCGACGAAGCAATTGAGACTAAGTACCTTGCCCAAGGATACAAACATGTTGGACCTAATGGGGCTCGAACTCACAACCTTTGCATCGTGAGACCGGCGCTTATCCACTAGACCACACACGCTCACATGTCCAGAATATTAAACTAGCTAAGCTTAATTTCCATCCACGGATTCAACATCCTGACTTATTATCTTCTCGGGGTGTTGATACAGATGCCTTTAGCTCTAAATCAAAATATTAGTTTGCAATCAGATTCTACAAGATCGTTCTCGACATCTGCAAATCTCCTTGTCGTCTGGCATGGATATACCCACACGAATTCCTGAAATTTGTCATAGAAACTAGTGCTATATCATATTTTGTATGTTTTTTTATATGAGTTTTTCAAATTTCGAGAACAAAAAATCACATTTTATTATCCGAAGAACAGATTTTAGTTTTAAAACTAGCCCAAACCTGCTGAAAAGTCACCACGTGTGCTAAGTCATGTGGCAAGACTGCAGCGCCTGGGGCTTGCTACCAGTTCCAACGCTGCCACACTCAACCTCACCCAGCATGCGGTCAATGGTGTTGGATGGATGTAATTCTTGGGTGGAACTTACTAATACTAGCGTCATAGCCAGTTCAACCTGTCAAACTTGGGCTCAAACATTACAGGCAACTGGAATGTAATGTGGAATTTGTTGTGAAGTACGAAGCTTGAATGTCTCAAACAACCAAATCACCGCGCAAGGGCCTTCACATTTAGTCAGATACTGACTTGGCATAATACACCATGCGATATTTAACCATATCCGTCAGGTTTTACATGAGAGCTGAGATGAGCATCTGTGACGATTACTCGGAGATTCTACCGAACTGTATATGTATTTATATATATCACGTTACATTTTGGTGTACATATGTGTTACTCTTGATGCTGGTGTGCCATTAGATATGTCACTGCAAAAGCTTGACAAAAAAGTCTTTAAAAAAACTTATTTTGACAGAGCTCTAGTTTGAAATGTAAGCCGGATTTGAATGATGTTTATACATTCTGGAAACCCTGTGACATGCGTGGTAAAATAATACATAAGCTTAAGATTGGTAAATCTGTTTTCAAAAAGAAAGATATGTCGAAAACCTGTTCAACCAATTTGACGGAAAATGACGGTACTATTGTTCAGTCCAGTTCACAAATAAAACTTGCAAATAATATTGACGGCGTTTAAGTATTCAAATGTGTTCAAATTGTGTGTATCAATCCACTCAGTAACGCATGTTCTTTTGGTGTAAGACTGTTGTATTTTTTATCTTAAATTTTGAATATATTTAATTACGATTTTAGTGTTCCAGTATCGGTCAATACTGAAACATCAGATTGTGTTCCAGTAACGTTTTTTATGTTCCCGTATCGTTCAATACTGGTACACATGCTACCAGTAGTAATTGTGTTCCAGTATCGCCCGATACTGGTACACTGACTTTGTACCAGTATCGACCGATACTGGGTGTTCCAGTATCGGACGATACTAGTACAGTCCAGAATCTAGGACCTAAAGTACCTTCTCCCATATTTCTTATTTAATATTGCTCATAAACAAATATTATTTACTTACAAATCATAGAGGGATGTACTGAGTGGGTCAAACGATATCGAGTGGTTGACAGCGATGTACAGCTGCATCACGGCCGTCGATGTCTGTGAAATCAGTTGAATGTGTACCTGGCATACCTCCCGTTGACCATGTGTAATTAGAAAACCAATTATGCTATGTGAATGTGCGAACACGATTGCAATCATGTGTAATTAAAAATAGAGCTCCTTCAAAATAATGTTTTGGGACACGTAATTTGATTTTCACTATTGCTTTTGTCTTATTTGCTCATTCTCTTACGATTTTATTAACAGCAGAAAAGATAACGTGTAATTCTCTTTTAGCAGAGTGCCTCCTGCCCTAAAGTATCAAATTGCTACTGCCTTTGTTTATGCCATTCATATGCGTATTATTAATTAACGAGTGGGTAAACAATCATGAGCATCGAGGCAAGTGAGAATAGTAACTTGAGGTGTTTCTCATCAGCATCTATTCAATACATTTAACGGGAATAAAGACCGTTACTTTAACCTGATTAATAGTTATCGTAGAACCTTAAACTCTCGTCCTGCTAGGAGGAGGGGTGTTACAAGAGTCAAGACCATACTATTAACATTTTGTTTAAATTATTGTAAGGTGCGTGGGATGTTTGTACTTGTTTTTGCATGTATGAGGAGAGGAGGCCTCGAGCTACATCATGGCACCAAAATAAGCATACTCTGCATCTCTGTTGGGAATTAATGGTTTTTAACCACCACACCTCATTAGTAAACCGGTTTACAACAAGACAGGTAGCTATCAAAGTATCAGACCTAAGGCTCATCATTCACTGTATACATGAATAAGTCCACTACTTCATAATCTTGGAATAACAGGCCAAGAACATATATTATTGACAACATTATAATGGAATTTGTCAGTTCCTCCAACGAAGCTATGCATTTATAATGTGAAACCGTGAATATACTTACAAATTAATGATTATGATGTGCCCCATTGGCGATCCAAAGTGGGTTGATATAGACACAATGAAGGAGTTTGATCTAAAGGTTATAACCCACTTGTGAAATGTTACTACATATATTATACAATAACAAATTGGCCAATATTTGGACTACCTCTGATCACTCCCAACCTCGATCCCTATACTTCGCTCTGATATAATTGCACCGAGTTTCAACTTCATCTCCTTTGAAAGAAAACGGGATTTCCTGTATCTGTCACTCATTTGTTGTCATATTTAAAAAAGAAATCTGCACCTCAGTGATGACCCAGATGCATCTGTCTATCTGTGATGGTACACTCTTAGAAGGTCAGGATCAAATGCATGAGTAGATTTCCGGCTCACTTTGTTTTGATCCTTTAAGGATCATTTTCGGATCGTTTTGATGTAGTAAGCTTACTGCACTCGATATATAGTCTGCAGTGGGTCTCTTAGAAGGTCAGGATCAAATATGAGACGAAAAGGATCAATTTTGATCCAGAAGCGGTATCACATATGAGCTTACCCTTTCCGGATCAAAGTGATCCGACAAGCAGGATCATTATTTTGATCCGTTTTAGTATCATTTGACAGAAATATTTGATCCCATTTCGGATCAAACATTTTGATCCTGCTTGTCGGATCACTTTGATCCGGAAAGGGTAAGCTCATATGTGATACCGCTTCTGGATCAAAATTGATCCTTTTCGTCTCATATTTGATCCTGACCTTCTAAGAGTGTATCTTCTAGCTATCTATATACCCCTGCACCATATTTGTCACCACTGGCCGGTGAGCTGTATCACGAAATGTCACGTATGACTTGCTCAAAAGACCAAGGGTACCGACCGACACTCTGTGAGTTGCCATAAATTCGAAAAATTAGCATTCTAATTTAAGTGAGCATCTGAAAATATCGTCGTGATTTGAAGAATATTGTCAAATGTACACGGACAAATAATTAATTCAAACGTAAAATCGATGGATTTAAAAGAGAATATCGACAAGAAGTGCCACCTCTTTAACATTCCGAGTATGGCTCCTCACATTATGCTTATTGTTCATAAAACACAAAAGTATGAATATAAAACCAACATTGATAATGTAGGTCCTTTAAACAAATAGTGTTTGAAATAGTTTTTCTGCCCCATGGCGTTTTAGCCTCATTTTTAAAAAGCCAAAAAAACACATACAATTGTTTAAATTGTCTATGATTTTCAAGGTTCAAAATGGGATACCTAGCATTAAATGATTGTAAAATCCAGTCCACATATAATTGATACAGCATCTGTAATTGGTATCAGGTAGATCCAACCAAAAATCACCCACCTCATTCTGATTTACGAAACAACGACACCTTGACTTGAGGCAGCATTTAAATGCGAATAGGATTTTATCCCAGCAGTGCATTAAAACATTTCTTTTATAGCTGAATAGCTACATCTGTCTCTTCAGAAAAAAAATAAACTGTTCTGGGAAATGTTTCAGTGATTCTATAATGTATTTTAGAAATATTTAAAACATTTGAAAATAAAAACATTGATATTTGGATGAAATGTTTTTGGTACAATTTGGTACCAACATTTGCCGCAAAACAACAAACACTGCACATTTTTCGGGAAAGATTTCCGTGTAAACTTTAGCAGACAACAAACAAAGCCACAGCCACATAGCCATCAAGATATTAGTACAAGGAAGCTAAAGTTCCCGGATGACGTGTTTTCCGATCGGCAAGTATCACCTCCTGGACATAGTACGATGCGGATTATATTTGCCAGAATAATGACGGGTAACAAAAGAGATTTGACTTTTAGAAAATCAGCAATTATAATATCATTTGTACCATTCGAATAATTTGTTTCCATCGTTTAATTATTTAACGTTACTAGCAGCAAATCCACGTGGTGTCTGCCGTGATGGTTTCGGCCTAAAATCAATGATATTTTACGTTCATCTTCATCTGCAACGTGCTATCATGATGTTTTGAATATATCAAATGATATTTTTGAATACAAAAATAAGGTGCAAAATGATACATAAACGAATGATGATACTAAGACTTGGGGAAATGTCATCAACCTCCATCTATCCACATTACCCCTCTTGTAAGATCAGACATCAACCTCCATTTATCCACATTACCCCTCTTGTAAGATCAGACATCAACCTCTATCTATCCACATTACCCCTCTTGTAAGATCAGACATCAACCTCCATTTATCCACATTACCCCTCTTGTAAGATCAGACATCAACCTCCATCTATCCACATTACCCCTCTTGTAAGATCAGACATCAACCTCTATCTATCCACATTACCCCTCTTGTAAGATCAGACATCAACCTCTATCTATCCACATTACCCCTCTTGTAAGATCAGACATCAACCTCCATTTATCCACATTACCCCTCTTGTAAGATCAGACATCAACCTCCATTTATCCACATTACCCCTCTTGTAAGATCAGACATCAACCTCCATCTATCCACATTACCCCTCTTGTAAGATCAGACATCAACCTCCATTTATCCACATTACCCCTCTTGTAAGATCAGACATCAACCTCTATCTATCCACATTACCCCTCTTGTAAGATCAGACATCAACCTCCATTTATCCACATTACCCCTCTTGTAAGATCAGACATCAACCTCCATCTATCCACATTACCCCTCTTGTAAGATCAGACATCAACCTCTATCTATCCACATTACCCCTCTTGTAAGATCAGACATCAACCTCCATTTATCCACATTACCCCTCTTGTAAGATCAGACATCAACCTCCATCTATCCATATTACCCCTCTTGTAAGATCAGACATCAACCTCCATCTATCCATATTACCCCTCTTGTAAGATCAGACATCAACCTCTATCTATCCACATTACCCCTCTTGTAAGATCAGACATCAACCTCCATCTATCCACATTACCCCACTTGTAAGATCAGACATCAACCTCCATTTATCCACATTACCCCTCTTGTAAGATCAGACATCAACCTCCATTTATCCACATTACCCCTCTTGTAAGATCAGACATCAACCTCTATATATCCACATTACCCCTCTTGTAAGATCAGACATCAACCTCTATCTATCCACATTACCCCTCTTGTAAGATCAGACATCAACCTCCATCTATCCACATTACCCCTCTTGTAAGATCAGACATCAACCTCCATCTATCCACATTACCCCTCTTGTAAGATCAGACATCAACCTCTATCTATCCACATTACCCCTCTTGTAAGATCAGACATCAACCTCCATCTATCCACATTACCCCTCTTGCAAGATCAGATATCAACCTCCATTTATCCACATTACCCCTCTTGTAAGATCAGACATCAACCTCCATCTATCCACATTACCCCTCTTGTAAGATCAGACATCAACCTCTATCTATCCACATTACCCCTCTTGTAAGATCAGACATCAACCTCCATTTATCCACATTACCCCTCTTGTGAGATCAGACATCAACCTCCATTTATCCACATTACCCCTCTTGTAAGATCAGACATCAACCTCCATCTATCCACATTACCCCACTTGTAAGATCAGACATCAACCTCCATCTATCCACATTACCCCTCTTGTAAGATCAGACATCAACCTCCATTTATCCACATTAACCCTCTTGTAAGATCAGACATCAACCTCCATCTATCCACATTACCCCTCTTGTAAGATCAGACATCAACCTCCATCTATCCACATTACCCCTCTTGTAAGATCAGATATCAACCTCCATCTATCCACATTACCCCTCTTGTAAGATCAGACATCAACCTCCATCTATCCACATTACCCCACTTGTAAGATCAGACATTTTGCAATTAAAATATTATTTCCGATTGATTGTACCACCAGTATTGAAATCTGTTTGCAAACAACGCTTAAAACACTTGATGTGTGACCTTTGCCCTCATTAACATATGAAGGTTTCCATGTTGCATCTATGACCTAAGTTTGGTTGCAATTGGTCATTGTATGGAAAAGAAATGGACAAAATGTTATCAATTTTTACATATGCAGCCACTTTTACATTTTGACCTCAGATGACCTTTGACCTTGGTATGTGACTTTTGACCTCATTAACATATGAAGGTTTCCATGTTGCATCTATGACCGAAGTTTGGTTGCAATTGGTCATTGTATGGAAAAGTAATGGACAAATGTAATCAATTTTACATATGCAGCCACTTTTACATCTTGACCTCAGATGACATTTTCAAAAATTATGGTTAAATGTATTTTCAAATATTTTTCTTATAAATCAGCTGATATAACAAAGATAAACGATAAGAAACGTAAAAATGTTATTTTGACGATGCCCCTTTTTATCAATTTAACACCATAGATTCTGTATTTTGTAAATAATATGCCTGTATTGGTGTTTACCATCTACACTTGAAATTGTTTAAATATATGATCTGGTTGATTCACTGTACATCCCATGTTATATATCAAGCAGGATTAACCAAAAAATGGTTAAGTTTAGCAGAATTAACCAACAAATGAATATAAGTTTTAACCAACCACGTGTTAAAGTTTAGCAAAAGAAGAAAAAATGTAACCAACTTTTTTTAACCAACCATGGTTGGTTAAAACATATTAACCAACAAATGATTAAAAATTGTAACCAACCACTGGTTTAAGTTTAACCAACAGCTGCTGTTGGTTACGGTTTTAACCAACCAATTGTGTGGTTCAACTGGTAACCTCCCGTTGGGTAACATTTTAATAATAACTGACTTCGGCGAGGCTTTTGATAGGGTTGCCCATAATATTGCGATCCCCAAGCTGCTCAAAATGGGAGCCAGCCCAGGGGATTTACCCTGGATATGTAGTTTCTTATCTAACAGAGTCCAGTGTGTCAGATATTATAATACTTTGTCTGATTGGAGTGAACTCTCAGGTGGGGTCCCACAGGGCACGTTGAATCGCCTAACAATATGTATGGCCTTAGCAAATGATGCTGCCAGAGTGGAGGAGCCAAACAAACTCGCTTTCAAATAAGTTGATGGTTTAACTATTGTAGTAAATGTGTTTGTAAAACAAATGTCCACCATTCAACATGATCTAGATAAGTTTGAACAATGGGCTACAGAGAATCATATGAATTTAACCCCGACAAAAGATTCTGGGCGTTAAAATTGCTAAAGATCTGAAGTGGGACACCCACATTTGTGATATACCGAAACGTGCAAGACTTCAAGCGGACGGCTATTTATGCTTAACATCCTAAAGCGACACGGGCTCAGTGTTAAAGACCTATAATAGACGTTATTCGTAATTGGCGATGTCAGGCTAAAGAGGGAGACAAACTCGATGTAACGTCACTGATCATAACGAAATAATAGGCATTTATGACGGGTATTAAACAAATTATGGAAATTTTATACAGGTTTGCCGTCGTAGATAGAAAAGAAACACATATGGGAAAACGATATCGCCCAGGAATCGAACCCAGGACCTCTTTCTTATAGCGCAAGCCCCCTATCCATTGGGCCACAAGACGTCGCATGATAAAGTAACATCTAAGCGATCACGTATCCCAGTCTCCTGCCACAAGAATTGTTCTTTCAATTATTGTTTTTCTATAACAATAAACACATCCACGATCTTTTCCCCTTAAACGTAAGGGCCAATTACATTAAGAGGATATTGATATATGATTACATTAAAGAAACGATTATTATATGGATTAATTTTCTAAAGTGATTGAAACGTCAAATCTAAAATCGGTGTATATTTTCTATAAACATTGGATGGAGAAGATAATCGACGACGTTCTTGGAATTATTCTGTCCTTTAAAGGTACGTATTCCGATTGTTGGTCCGATTTTTAACTTGATGTTTTCTTTTCTACATGGAAGGTCATTCTAAGGATAGTCGTATTCCAAAGTTTGAGTTGGTTCCAATAGTTCTTATTTTAGAAGCAGGAGGTTATAGGAAATGTTCCCATTGAATAGCTCATAAACTGGCCGGGTGGTTAATCACTTTTGACAGTAATTCATTGCATTTCGGGCTAAACCTTCTATGGAACATATCTTGCGCCAACAAATGTATAGAAATAATTAAATCAATAACGGTGTTTCTTCAACATATGTTGTGATCGGAACATCTACCTTTTAAAATGGTCCAGTGTGATATGTCAAACTTATGACCACGGTACGCGTATTCATTATTCAATTTTTATTTTTATCTAAAAAGTGTTGCTGATGAAAACAATGATTATTTAAATCATCAGTTTTTCTTCTTTTTTTTTATTAGAATTATCTTTCTCAAAAAATTTGAATAATTGAATATTCTTTATATCAAAAATACGTATAGGATGGGCATACGATTTGCGTAGTTCCGACGTCGGCAAAACGTTAGTACCCCGACGAGATTGTTCAGGGTATTTAAGAATGTAGGTTCAAAGCCAATATAACGTCATAATCTTGACGTCATTTGCAAAACATCCGGCCGTCGTCCAGCCGACTTCAACGCAAGGACCCCGACCTTTTCTCGACGTCGACTACCATTCCCCAACGTCGGGCCGACTTTATTGTGCTATCTGGGAAGTCATTATCAAATTTGGTCTTTTGGACAAGTCACAAGTCAAGTCAAGTCCCATGTCACTTGGTCCAAGCACAAGTGACATCTATTGATGCTCCCCATGAAATGCAGCGTCACATTGATGCAGTCATTTCAATATTGCCTTTAATAAGCCGCGTAACACGCGGGAATAAAATGTCACTCTCTGGGATTTAAAAAAAACGCGTAAGGAATTGAATTCCACGGGCAATTCAATATCTTAGCATGCACAACGTGCCATATTGTGTTATAATATACCTGCCATGCGTTTAAGCATGACTTAAAAGTCATATGGGATAAAGAAGTTGACACACTTATTGTGATTAAAATTACGTCTACAACATGATTTTGATTTAACTGTGGTCGAATCTGCCAAAAGAGGCACTACGCCCCTCAAAACCATCTGAAATCGTGTTCTCTGAACTACGCACGAGCAATATAAAATATAACTTCATCCATAGGGTGTATCAATAGACTCTGTTTCCTATCCTGAATCTCTGTCGCTCTTTATTATCGGCCAAGCATGGCAAACACAGGGTTATCGTAAAGCCTAGTTACAACCATTGATTTGTTGATCTTGAGAACGGAATTTAACATTTGATTCCCTGGAAATTCTTCCTTTAATTGGATTTACAAGGACTAAAACTAGAAAGGAATCATCGGAGCACATGATTCATTAATGCTTACAAATGCAAACAGTATGGTCGTCTTCAATCCTTTTTTTATTCGTAAACAAAAAGTCTGTAAAAAGCAATGTTCTCTTGAACTAAAACCGACGTATTTCGATATTGCAGCGATGAGAAGAACACCAATTTGGTACTTTAGAAAGTTGTAAATCCAGTTGAGCGGACGAACATAATGGTAGTTATAGCTGTACGCAAGTAGGCACATTGAATTTATTTGTTTATACATTGCTCCAAAGTGTACTTAAAAGATGACAAAAGGTTTGTTTCGGGTGAGCGATTTTAAAGAGATTAAAAAAAACATTCTTATGTTTGACACACCCGATATTGTTTCCTCTATAATTGTGCATGGAGTACTGTTTATATTGTTTTTCGACAATTTGGCCATTCCACCAGCGGTGTGCCACTCAGCTTGCCGATCGGAAGCCTCTTTTAAATTAAAATTTGGTCGACATAGAATTGGTGGCGCTATACCGATAAGGCGTGATTGTAGCAGACGACGCAACGCTGGCCACGCGTCTCTCAGACGACCCAATATGGCAACGGGAGTGCAATATCTGACTATTTGTTTTAGAATACAAAGGTATACATCGAGTTTGTAATTTCATTTGGGGGGCATCGGGCGAGGGGGGGGGGGGGGGGTGGGGGAAGCCCCGCGGGACTTACTTACAATAGCGGTTTACGTTTATGTGCCTGCCTTTTGGGGGTGCCTTTTCTCGAAATTTAGTATATTGATGGCAAGGGTCGCGTTCTTGTGCGTCATCGCGTCCTAGGACGCCTCATTTTCTTGTGGGACGCGTAAGTTTACATATTGAACTTCACTAACGGGTCCCAATCGAAAATGAAAGGACCCCTTAAATCTGACGATGTATGGACGTGAAAACCTTAAGACATTCTAAAAATTGTCCTACATTGTAAATTTGTTAATGTCCGTAAAAGATAAATACAATGCAAATTCTGTATTTTTAAAAGTTTTTAAACACATTAAATCGCTTCCGAATTTCTTCCGCAAAAGTTTCAAGCGATTTCAAAAACATTTTATAAGTATCTTCTACTGATTAACATGGACACGACATAGGTATATGAGTTACACGTTCTTACGCTAGTGTGCGTATCTGTGTTAACGACTGTTTGCAATGAGGGTCACAGACTCACAGTTCAAATTGAACGATCTCTGTACTAGACCGAGTGTGAACAATGTGTAAGCTATCAGCCTACTGAATAACAGCGAAACACGCATGCCGTTAAATCGATTTTCGTACATGCATCGTTGCTGCTGTACACCTAAATCTATAAACATGAGGTAAAAAAAAAGAGCATACATGTACAAGGCTACAAGCCTAATTTCTCTAAATCGGTTTTTGACCATTTTCAAAGGTTCAAACTTCAGGACCCCTTATATTTCTGGGGGACCCCTTAAATTTAGTTTTTTGCAGTCCTTAAAGAGTCCTGAAAAATGTAATGGGACTCCTCACATTTATGAGCCAGTGCTACCCTTGATTGATGGGCGGTATTGATTAAATCAGAAATGTTGTTGGTATTTTAAATGCCCCCTTAATTCTTTGATGGTATACAGTATGTATATAATTTCCAATATCCGAATTTCAAATGTTTAAATACACTTTCGAGAACCCAATTTTGGTTAAAATACACTTTCGAGAACCCAATTTTCTACTTACCTCCCTTTTATTGTAAATAGGCCTACATGTATTATAACAATGGATGAAGGATGCCCCCACTACCCCCACCCCCCTGGTTACGCCACTGAACGGGTCGAAGCAGAATGGGAAATGTCTCGAAATTGTCTCGAAAGACGTTTATGATAATCAGTTAAATATTTTATGAATTTTAGACCAGTCAGACATTATTGTACATATAAAAGTTCTCCTCTTGGTTCCGTCCCGGTCCCGGTCCGGGGTCTATATATTCGAGGGGCCAGGGTTGACAACATGAATAAGGACAGTTCCCCCGTGAATCAAAAGTATTTTCATTTTCAGTAGTCATCGTGTTTTATCCAGTTTAGTCAACGATATCTGACGACGTGGTGCGTCGTCATGGTCCGTCAGAATCCTGCAATGGTGCGTCCAAAGATTGACTGAGGGTGCGTATTTGGATGACAAAGGTCCGTCGTTTTATTGACACAGGGTGCGTCATGGTACATGAGAAGTTTACACACCTCGGTAAAGTGACGCACCACTCCCGGGGGTCGTATAGTGCGTCTTACAACTGATATGTGTATTAAACGCTGGTCACGGACGCATTCCGAACGATTACCCTAATTTATGTAAATATGCAAAAGGGACCGTTTTCGCTACGTACATCAGTATAGCACTTTCCTATCCCAAAATTAATAGAATCCCTGATTCCACTACACAATCAAATCACCAATGACCTGTCATAGTATATTGAATTTGATGGACATGTACAATTTACAACTATAATGCTAAAACTGAACAAGTGCAAAACAGCGTATTTCGCGATACAATCCAGACTACAATTGAATCTCTTATAACGTTCAAATGGAATTCGATACATATGAAAATGACAAAAATTAAATGAAATGAAAGAGATATGATCAATACCAGGGTAAACTTCAGAGTGCTGCAGCACCGATAAATCATAGAGCAGTCGTCGCATTCGGCATTAGTCAATTTATCATTAGTAAGCAAGAAAAGATATAATCAAGATCTAGACTACTCTAACGGTTGATTGACGGGACGGTGTAATAACAATCTCAGTCCCTGGAATTCAAATGATACAACCATAAACGAATGTTCATAGTAGGGGTTTTGACTCAGAACGGGCGGTTTTCGGGGTGAAAGCGGTGACCATCCCTCGAGGGCCGTAAGACACTTTTTTCAAAGGGGGGGCGTTTTCCCAAAAAAATCACGGAAGATTTGTTTGAGTCAAATATGCGCGCATAGCGCGCGAAAATTTTCGAATTTGCACCTATTTTTTGCACGATCGAGGTACATTTTGGCTCTAAACAAGATTGTAGCAAAGAATATTGCATTTTGGGAAGACAAATGCGCGCGTAGCGCGCGAAATTTTTTCATCTGTGTACAAATTTTCCGGGGAAGATTTTCAAAGGGGGGGCGATCGCCACCATCGCCCCCCCCCCCCCCCCCCCCCTTCCTACGGGCCTGCCCTCGTATGGCTAGATATCGTCTACAACATTGGCTATACGAAGGCGTGATTTGTAAATGGATCGACATGATGCAAAATAGGTTAATGAGTTATTACATGGGGTTTCATTCTCGATTGGGCTTATGTGCCATGCCTGTTTCACGTAGGCCTAATTAGGTTGATTCACATACATCGTCAGGCCTTACTCTTTACCTTTCTAGGCCCATAATAGGGCCTAGGTTTTGGCTTATGGTTATCCATGGTAGATTTAATTTTTTGCGAGCGGACGGACTGTCTATGTAGCATTAGTAGGCCTAACACATTCATTATGCGACGGCTGATTATGCCTGCAATTACATTTCTAGTTTTAGTAGATTTTCTCGGTTATGTTCTATACAGGCTCATATACTTAAAATATTTTATTACACCTATATCACTAGGTTTTGCTTTTATTGGCATAGGCCTATGATTGGGCCTGGCTTTGGTGTTGAAATTTTACATTTCAGCTTTCACCGGTTGCAGATCTGACGTGTCATTTCATGTTGCATAAGCAGGCATATCATTCATTAATGCAATGGCAGGTTATGCCTGCAACTACTTTTCAGTTTTTATTAAATACAATTATTATTTAAAATAAAATAAATGTGTACAATTGTATGCCGTTGTGGTTCTTGTATAGGCCATTGCCTTTTTTGTGAACAGATCTTTATCTACTCACAAATAAAATAAAATAAAATATATTTAAAAAAAATATATAAAAAAAATAATAATAATAAAAAAATAAAAATTAAAAAAATTAAAATTAAAATTAAAAAAAATAAAAAAATAAAAAAAATAAAAAAATTAAAAAAAATAAAAATTAAAAAATTAAAAAAAATATTGTCGTCTTTCGGTGATTCCTTATATGAGTGCATCAGGATACATTGTGTTTTCACAACTTTTAGTTCTTGGAACAAGTTGTTTAAATTGACATAAAATAAAAATAGTATAGGTTATTAATCAGAAGTTGTATGTTTCCTACAGATTCTCATCAACATGGCTCCGAAAAGAAAAAACAATGCAGCTCCCCCAAAGCGGCGTAGCTATAGAAAGCGTGGGCCAACACAACCTGAATCCGGTGCTGCGCAGCCAATTCCTGGTGAGCAAGCCTCCATAGTGACGAGTGGAGAACATGTTCCATTGCCCAACACAGTAACAATTGCTTCTACCTCTGTAACAGTGCAGCGTCCTTTGTGCACTCCGCTAGTTTATTCCACATCTCAAATGCCTACATGTAGTTACCCGACTGTGTCATCAGTTAATTGGCAATTACCGGCATCACCTAACCTTAACCAGGTTTCCATTGGGGTTCCTAGGTTCCCAAATCCAATTATGGTGACCTGTGCAAGTTTCACACCCAGTCCTGGTTCCTCTTATTCCACATTGGGCACAGTTAATAGCAATTTTGGTAGTTCCGGTAGTTTCATAACAGGTTCTGCACGCCCACCCATAATGGCTGCATCAATTAGCAGTATGCACATGCCAGCTGCTGCTCAATCTGCAGGTACCACAGGTTTTAATGTCAGCGAGGGGCAAAATTTACCACAAGGGCCAAATGTCCCTCAATTTCCTGTTATGCCCGGGTCTGCAAATGCATTAATTGCAGCAGCCCATCAGGAGCCACATTTGGATTCAAGTTCACTTACTTCACCATCCAGCAAAATAAAGCAACTTGGTGCCCCGCTAGGTAGATACGTACCCTCAGCTTTGAGGGAGAAAGTGTGGCGAGGCGAATTCGTTGACTTAGGTTCGCTGCTATCAATTGAGGAGCCCAATTCTCAAGACCCTTCTATGGCTTTAGTTACAGTCAATCAGCAGATCTTTTTGAGGCCAAATACACAGCGTTCCAAACCTATTACCAATATTGACAAATGGACTAGTGCATTTTTTGTTTTCATGAGCATTTATTTGCAGAAACACTCAGACAAAGCGATCGAGCTCATAAAATATGCAGACTTAATTCGCAAACTTTCATGGCGCTTTGGTGGCCAAGGTTGGGTCTACTATGATCGTGAATTCCGACTGGAGCAGGCTCATGACCCATCTCGCTCTTGGGCCTGCTATGATCCTGATATTTTTCTTGAGAAATTGGCCATGCCCACATTTCCTAGCGCGCCCTTTCGAGGCAACAAATCCTTTCAGAACCGTTCAAGCCCTGGCGCCAGCAGCCAAGGGCCCAAAACCTGCTTTGCTTTCAACAAAGGTAGCTGTTTCAAAAAACCATGCAGGTACCCTCACAAGTGTGCCAAGTGTTTTCAACCCGGTCACTCAGCACAGTCTTGCGCAAGACCAGCAAAAGCACATGGCAATAAAGCAGCCAAGGCCACCAATCAAGCTCCCCATGCGCCCTCTTGGTCAAATTAAGTCGGCTTCTCGCACACAATTATTCTCATTGGCGCCATCACCAATTAAAGTAAAGGTGCTTAACCAATGGCTGCAGGACTACCCTATTGATACTGACAAGGTAACTTTATCCACAGGCTTTTCACAGGGGTTTAAGCTTAGTTACTATGGCCCAAGGTGCCCTAGGGATACTCATTGTTTACCATCAGCAAGTGTTCGACCAAAAGAGACATGGAAAAAACTCACTAATGAGATACAATTAGGTCGTATTGTGGGGCCTTTCACATTACGCCCCCTGTCAACATTGCAATGTTCTCCCATCGGTTTAGTTCCCAAGAAACAACCAGGCGAGTTTCGTTTAATCACTCATTTGTCATTTCCCAAGGGTTCATCTATAAACGATGGGATTGACCAGGCACAATGCTCTGTTAAATACACGTCTTTTGATCATGCTGTTAGTTTAGTTCAAAATCAAGGAGCGGGGGCATACATGGCCAAATGCGATATCAAATCAGCCTTCAGGCTGCTTCCAATTTATCCTGGCGATTTTGATCTTTTAGGTTTCAAATTCCAGGGACATTATTTCATTGACAAATGTTTACCTATGGGTGCTGCAGTGAGTTGCGCGTTGTTTGAATGCTTTTCAAAATTTCTTGAGTATCGATTGAAAGCCATCACAAAATCCGATGCAGTGTGTCACTTTATCGATGATTTCCTGGTCACAGGTCCTGATTTAGCACAATGTAGCATCATGCTCAACTCTTTCGAAATAATGTGTGATGCTTTGGGAGTCCCCTTGGCTCCCGAAAAAACAATTGGTCCATTGCAGAGGTTGACATTCCTAGGCCTAGACATCGATGCGGTAGCACAATCAATTCATGTTCCACATGACAAAGTTAATCATTTAATTCATGAATTAGAAAAGGCACAATCTGCAGACTCCATGTCTTTGGCTCGAATTCAGGCATTAATTGGCTCCCTTAATTTTGTATGCAGGGCTATTGCCCCTGGTAGAGCTTTCCTGCGCCGGCTAATTGATCTTACTATGAATGTCATTGATCCACAACATATCAGAATTGGCAATGGCGCAAAACAAGATATAACTATGTGGCTGTGTTTTTTGTATGAATTTAATGGGGTGTCCATGTTCATCGATAGGCACTGGCTTTCAAATTCCACTCTAGAGCTTTTTACAGATGCAGCCGGAAGTATTGGTTTTGGCGCCTATTTCAAAGGTCATTGGACTCAAGGCTATTGGCCTATGCGTCTAAACCCCGCTGAGTTATCTATTGCATACATGGAACTTTTCCCAATCGCAGTGGCCATGGAAATTTGGGGCCCCCTTATGCAAAACAAACGTATCAAGTTGTGGTCAGATAATCAAGCAGTGGTTGCAATCATCAACAAACAGACATCACGGTGTCCCCTTATTATGCAACTGGTCAGGCGATTAGTTTTAAGTGCGCTTAGGCACAATATTGTTTTTAAATCATGCTATGTACCAGGTATCTTGAATGGAATTTCTGATTCCCTTTCCCGGTTTCAGAATCAACGGTTCCATGGGCTGGCCCCTCAAGCAGACCATCATATGACACCATTGCCTCGATGGGCGACTTGAACCAACTGGTTGCTGAACAACAGAAACTTCTAAAATTGGCCGTTGCTGAAAAAACCCATAATACGTACCAGGCAGCATGGAATAAATTTCATGTGTTTTGCAGTGAATTTCAGCTATCACCATCCATGCCTGTTTCAGTTCAAAATCTGACATTATTCATTGCTTATTTGTCAAAATGTAAATGTGCAAGTTCCACAGCATTAACATACCTGTCCGGCATCTCCTATATGCACAAGCTTCTTGGTGTTCCTGATTTCACAAATTGCTTTATCATAATGAAAATGGTGGATGGTATGAAGCGGGACACCGGTGTTCCAGCTGACCTTAGACTACCTATTACAATTGATCGCCTAGCTCTCCTTGTGGAGGCGTTGCCGCATATTTCCTCTTCATCATTTGAATCTGCACTTTTCAGGGCAGCATTTTTGTTCTCCTTTTTTGGTTTCCTGCGCATTTCGGAGGTGGCTGCAACCTCCAAGTTAAAGGTACAAGCATCCATGCTTCGGCGCTCAGACATTTCATTTCCATTTATAAATGGTGGTTCTGTAGTGTTAATCAACTTCAGGATTTCCAAAAACCACCAGTTTGGTGGCCCTCAAGAAGTGTTGATCAGTCCACAAAATAACATATGCATTTGCCCGATACATGCCTTACATTGCTATTTGAGCCAATCCAGTGGTTCAGATGTTCTATTTGCTCATTTTGATGGTTCACCACTGACCAAGTTCCAATTCAATGCAATGCTTAAACGCGCATTAGCTTTTTGCAAATTTCCACATCAGGACTTGTTTAAGTCCCATTCATTTAGAATTGGCGCAGCCACCACAGCCCGCATGTGTGGCCTGTCTGATAGTGATATCCAAACGATGGGGCGTTGGCGTTCTTCATCATTTGCCCGTTATATAAGAATTCCCACATTTCACAGCATTTAAGTCACTTATTAATTGTTTTAAAATTCTACCATATCAATTTATCCCCACAATAGTAACCAAACATTTGTTTTCTCCTATTATGTTTTATTATTCTTGGCAGTACATGTAGCCTCACCTCCTAAGCACGTGTGGATTCTAGGCGACAGCATTCCCCATTGGGCGGCACACCACGCTCTGCAACGGGAAGGTCCCAACCTGGGTCTGGAGGGACTTACATGGAAGTGTCGGCGTGGGGCAACACTGGGGGTGCAATTGCTTTACTACAGCAATTTATGTCAAATGCTGTGATGGGTAACCCCCACATACTTATTTTCCACATTGGAACAAATGACGTTGTGGACAAGACCACACTATGGTTTCACCAGACCATTTCTGAACTTTTAATTTTTTGTTCAAATCACCTTCCAGGCACCGTCCTTATATGGTCAGCCATCTTACCTCGTCCATATTTTTATGGGGCTACACGTCAGGGGGGGATGAATCGCAAACTGAACCAGATTAACAGAAATGCTAGATCTCTTTTTTGGCGTAGCTGGGGAAAGTCGATTAACTTTCTTGATTTTTCACCCACTGATTACAGCCTTTTCAGGTTTGATTGCCTTCATCTGAGTTCGTTAGGCATGGACATATTTCTGAATACAATCAGAGGTGGTCTGGAATATTTCCATTATTTTCCTACTGCTTTCCAATTTCCACACCCTTCCGCTTAATTAGTATTGTTCTTGAGGAACTGTAACCACCTTGCGTTGGCATTGATATATTTGTTTTTCACATCATCATGCTCTTGTTTTGCTATATAACTCGATCATGTCACAAAATGTTACTTGCATATGGTACCGTACGTGTTGTTTGGGCCATGTTGCACATGGTTTGGCGTTCCCGATGAGGAGGCCTTGCGTTTTCCAAGACAATTAATTGAGAATTGCTTGATATCATTATAACTTGTAGCCCCTCAGATTGTAGAGGCAGGCTTGGTGGAAGACCTGTGTTTTCATTACAGTCTTGTAATCAAGTTTATTTTACACATTCCACATGAGTGGTGCAAATTTCAGTATAAATTGGCCCTCCGGTTTGTAGGAGTTTATTCTAGGCCTTTGTTTCCTTGAGATTGTACAGGAAAGTTATTGTATACTTAATTGCAAATTATATTAATGCAAACATGCAAACATATATTATTCAAAGTTTTTCTGAACCAACAGGATTTAGTGCATACCTGATTGGGGAGACACTGGATTAATTTCAGGTTGCTAGATTTTGTGAGCGACCCCCCAGTGTATGAGGTCAGCTAATTAGGCCATTCACTATATTGGAGTTGATGGAGCTGACCTCATTATTTCGTCAACATGGAGTAGAGTAATTTACTAAATACTATCCATTTTGAATAAAATTGCCACCATAAGTACCAAAATTATTTGTATGTGTCTGCTGCCCTTGTCATTGTGTGTATATGCCTAATGCTATATTAAGTAAAACGACATTCTGAATCCAAACTATGGCGTAATCTAGAAAAGATCTTGATCGGTCATTCAACATTTAGTCAATGATTCGAATAAGTTTATACATGTTTGCTTCAATTATATGGTTACTTTAGTAGTTTGGACTTTGTATTTCCGAATGATTGAAAGAAGGCTTCTGGTTACAGTTCCAAGTGTGGAAAGGAAGGAAATACTTCTGACATAATCAACACCTTTATCTTTCCATCAATAGTTCAATCAATGTACAATTCATAATCTACATACGATATGATCATTAGTCAGTGTTATCAACAACAACAAAATCATTAAACTTCAAATCAAGATTTCCATTTATGCCATCTGATATCAAAAGTATGTTGCTTACGATTAGTATTATACATAAACTTTTCTTTCAAATAAAAATTCTTTATATCTATTTTACCTAGCTAAAAGTACGGTTTCTCTTTTTTACCGTACTTTTGTAAACACAGAACCAGAAGAATGTTATTAAAACACATAGGGCCGTATTATCGTACTAAACACGGTTTTAGCTTAAAACCGTGTCTAACTAAGCACGTGCCTAACTAAAACGCGAGTTTACCTTTTAAACAAACAACGTGTTTAACTAAACACGGTTTTAAACTCTGCGCATCTCGTCCCCAGGGTGGTTGTGCGTTACTGTATACAGGTATTTATTTTTGTTGCGGCACTAATACAGGGTGGTTTAATAAAACCTTGACAGTTTTTTGAAGCCATTTTTTAAAAAAATTCTGTGGATTTAAAACTAAAAAAAATATTCATCAATTATATGATCTTGACCATCTATGCTGAAAATATCGTTACAAATAACCTTCCGGTTGCAAAATAACAACTATTTGAACAAAGTCTGTCCCATTTCACTTTGTCCACGGGTACGGGTACTGATTTCGCGACGTTACATTGAATACTGAATGATGAATTGCATGCAAGTAATCTAAGATTTGGAGATCCCGCCAGGTGAAACCAGTGTAATTGTTAACATCTTAACTATCTATTCAGCTATATCGACCGAATGCCTTAAATACACGGTACTTTTAAAGACTGCACGATCAGCACATGAGCTTGCACCGGGCAAGGTTGAGTGATCATTCAAGGCATACATTTGGTGCGCGAGTTTAGTTAAACGCGCACTAAACTACCCCCGTACCCATGTTTAAAGTTAGACACATTTCGGCGAGTTAGACGGGTGTTTAAGTAAAACAAATGTACGAGAATCGCGTTTAGTTAAACGCTGTGTCTAAAGTCACAGTTAGACGCGTGTTTAGCTTAAAATCGTGTTTAACTACGTACGGCGAGAATACGACCCTTTGACTTTGGCAATATAGAAATAGGCCTAATAAGGAAAATCGTGATCCAAAATGAACGACTCAGACACGTCTTTGCAGGCCACCTCACGCGAGCATTGGCATTAATTCATGAATTGCCGAGTCACACAGCACAGTCATCCATGACAGTCACTTTGCCGAGCCCCATCAAGCTTTAAGCTTAAAACTCAATAGGCCGATTAATAGCTCGCACCCTCTAGTTAAATTAAATCATTAACAAATGGAACAATATTTACATTAGAATATATAAATCAGTGTAGGCAATCCCCACAGATTCAGCAAAACCTCCATTTCCCTGGTTTTCATCTCCGGGTCCATCTTGCGGCACGGCTCTCTATGGCAAATGGCGAACACAATGACAACGTGCATGCATTCGTGCACCAAAGTTTTACTCATACAATGTAGAGTATTGATTTTTAATCACGCGAGGAGTGACTGACGGGAATGAAGCGCCCGGCGAAGCAATGCGATTAAGTTTTAATCGCAATTTGAGCAAAATACAGCAAAACGATAGAAATATTTACTCTTTTCACACAAAAAATAGTCTGGCAGAGATTTTGAGAACGTATTTTACTCTTGAAAGACTAAATAATTGGTCGTTTTTCAATCAACACACGTTAATCAGACTTACGCGTCTCAAGGTTCATGTTTTAGCTTTGTATGAACACCCCTTATGCCAGTCCTCTTCAGAAAAAAAGTGGGGGCAAGAGCATGTTCCATTTGTGAATAGACTTGAATTAGACCTTGTTATTTGTTAGTAAAATATTGGTACCTTTCAGGGCGACCCTTTGTTTCCGATTATCTTTTTGACAGTTTTCAACCCAATCGTTCAGCATCTGAAAACGCTAGAAGACACTTACGGTTACGATCTTGATGGTAGTCGCTACATTACATTACCCTTTGCCGAACACTTTTGTCTTATAACTTCTGACAAACGTAAACATCAAAAACTCATGGACAAAATTCACGAAATTACCAGATCCTTGAATTTTACACTAAAACCTGTCAAATGTAAGTCAATCTCCATCCGCTCAGGCAAATCAGATGCCTGTACGTTTTCAATCGGTGACAATGTGCTAACATCCCTGAAAGATTCCCCTGAAAAATGTCTTGGTAGTAACATAACATTCGCAGGCAAATATAAAGACATGAAATAGCTAAAACTAAACTAAATGAGATGATACAAAATATCACATCGTGTATGGTTAGAGATGAGTTCAAACTGAAGGTCTACACTCAATATGCTACCCATTCCATCAGGAATTTGCTTACAGTTCATGAAATAACCGACACCCAGCTGGAGAAACTCGACCACGTGTACAACAATATTATTAAGGCTTTCCTTGGTCTCCCATCACGGGGTCCTACCCCTGGGTTTATTCACAACCCCGAAGGTCTTAATTTTCAACGCATCTCCGAGCTATACCTGGAGTCCCATGCCTCTGCTTACGCTCGCTGCATGGTGAAAGCCGATATCTGCGTTGTGCATGCGCTAAAATCAAAACTAAATAGAGATTCAAAATGGACCCGTAAGAAAAACAAGCATGGTTCTTAACGTTGGAATGACAAGTATGAACAGGCCTCATCACCTGAATCTGATCAACAAAAATCATGGTCAAAAAACAAAAAGATTATCAAAGATCTCATTAGTGGCAACCGGCTCCTCTTCTGGAGGGAGTATATCAAACCCATTGTCCAACAGGGAAATATGCTGACACTTATTGAGTTGGAAAACGCAGACCTCACCTGGAGATCTACAGGGTGGTTCAATAAAACGTTGACAGTTTTTTAAAGCCATTTTTTTTAAAATTCTGTAAATTTAAAAATTTAAAAAATCAATTTTTATCAACTATTATGATCTTGACCATCTATGCTGAAAATATCGTTACAAATAACCTTACAGTTGCGAAATAACAGCTTTTTGAACAAAGTCTGTCCCATTTCATTCACTCTGTCCACGGGTACTGATTTCGCGACGTTACATTGAATACTGAATGATGAATTGCATGCAAGTAATCTAAGATTTGAAGATCCCGCCAGGTAAAACCAGTGTAATTGTTAACATCTATTCAGGTGTGAAATCAATACGTAATAATAATACCACGAGTGGCCCTAATTAGAATTATTGATTTTCATAGATTGGAAGTGTAATTGTGTATACTCTATGCCATAAAAGTGATGATACCATTTAATGTTATCTTGCTGGTCATTTCCCGTAGACTTAACCGTGGACAAAGAGATTTTTGAGAGATTCTCTTCAAATAGCTATCATTTTGCCGCCATAGCATTATTAACATTGAGATTTTCAGCATAGATGGCCAAGATGATATGTTTGAGGAATATGTAAAAAAGATTAAACCAAATCCCACAATTTTGATGGCGGGATCTTCAAACCTTAAATTACTTGCATGCAATTCATAATTCAGTATTCAATGTAACGTCGCGAAATAAGTACCCGTGGACAGAGTAAAATGGGACAGACTTTTTTCAAATAGCTGTTATTTTGCAACCGTAAGGTTATTAGTATGCATAGATGGTCAAGATCATATAGTTGATAAATATTGATTTTTTTTTTTTTAATCTACAGAATTTCAAAAAAATGGCTTCAAAAACTGTCAACATTTTATCCCTAGCTTCTTCCCTAATATTGATTGATCAGCTGGTTTCACGTCGGCGTCATTGATGGTTTTTTTTTCTTCGTTCTTAACGTTCATGGCAAATGTTACTATGACTATATCGCCATTAATTTGTATGCCAGTGTTGGTTGAGCATGCTTACTTGATATTGTGACCTCTCAAACTGTTCCTGATATCCTCATAGTATTAAAAACCAAATACCAATATAATAGGCGGGGTTTTTTTCCTGATACACAATGTAAACCATAAACTCCTTAGATACTTGACGTGTTTACCCGTTATACTTTGTACTTTGTAGTATGAATCTGATATCTGCGGTAACCTGGTTAAGTATAAGGTGTCAAATGCTAACGCTTTAATTACGCATTGAAGTTGACGCACAATGTTGGCATTGTTCCCCTGAAGATTTAGTAATAATGTAATTGAAATGAATGTAATTGACATTTGTGACATTTAAGACACCTCAGAGCTAGAGAGTACTTATCAGGTATCAGGACATGTCATGTAAGGTGTTATGGCCCAGTGGCGTAGCTAGGACTTTTTCAGGGGGGTGGGGGGGGGGGGGGGGGGGGGGGGGGGCTGGCAAAATTTACGATATTTTCGTAAAAGGTTGACTTCAAAAAATGTGTCAGCTCAGAAAATTTGAGAGAGGGGGGGTTAGGGCATGAGAGGGCATGAGAGGGGTTAGGGCATGTTTTATAAAAAACGCGCTCGAAAAATGGTCAATGTAAGTTGTCATAATGTCCACAAACACTACATCCGGAGAATAGGGTGGGGGCACAATAGGGCTTGGGGTTTGTTAAGGACTTTTCTCTGTCAGGGGAGCAACTTGAAAATGTTTAAAATCAGTCTTCTAAAAACATTTTTAACTGAATTGTTAACTATGTTCCCTTCAAATTACTCAGTCTGAGGCCTTTTATTATTTTCTTTAAATGTCCTGTTAATCACTAACACTCAAAAATAGAAGAGATCGTTTTGACAATTTCATTTATTTTTGTTTGGTAATGTAATCTCGTATATAAACACTGCAAAAAAATATATATATATCCACTTTTTCGAAGCGCCCTCTGTCTAATTCTTTGGACATTAAATAAATTCAAATTGTGGTAAAGAACACGCATTTCCTCCCGCGCATTTTGACAATTGGCCTTTTGTTTGGATATTTTTTAACATTGATTATATGTTATATGTAAACAGTTACATGGGTGATATTTTTATAGCAATTCCATAAATATTTACACGAGCTTTAAGCTTTTATATCATGAAATATGCTTAAACGGACTAGTTGGCCCATCCTCCCCTAATTGATTATTAGGAAGTATGTGAAAATGCTACTGTAAAAATGGAGATGGGTGGCAACCAAACTATTCCTGACGGCTTTTCTTGTTTCGAACATCTGAAAGTATTTTCTAAGAATCATACAGCGTTCGGCGCAGAGTCGTTTATTGTCGGCACTTGTGGTGCAAGGTATAACGAAACGTCACTTTATTTCAACAGGAACAACCGGCAGATCTTCTTGTGATTGTACACATATGCACGGATATTCTGTCTGCTAAATGATGTCGATATTCGTTTGTTAATCACATTATAACGTCGGTCGATGGTATTACATAGCGTATGGTCAATGGTATTGCATAGTGACGTACGGTAACATTTGGTCGGTTTTTTATTATGTATCATATTGTTTGGAAATATTGCTTTCTTAATAATGTTAACAAAGTCCGAAATCCAAACATTGATTTGTTAATTGGTAATCAACTTTTTGTTTTGGTGTAGGCTACAAAAAACTGATATTTTTTATCATAGTGATGTACACACTATGTTATTAACCTGGTCACCTCACTAAACTGCTATATAGGGGAGAGCGGGGAGTGTACGCCCTATGGGCAGGTTCGCCAACCACGTGAATCTCATCATCTAAAAACCATTTTGCCTAACAAAAGTATATTTTCTTACTTTTTCCATATTGATTTTTTTCCATATTGATATATATATATATAGCCTAGGGAAAACTTGCCCCGGCCTATGGGCGAACCTACCCGGCGTCTTTAGGTTATAAAGTAATAACACCAAACTTTTGTGTTACTGACCCTTGTCATATCCATAGTTGATGGATCTCAATAGATACCAAGACAAGTCGGCGAAGAACATTTTGGAAAATTCATAACTAAAGCCATCTGAACCAGGTGATTGGTCATTTTGGCTATTTTTCAGAGCACATTTTTAAGTTCATCATAAGTTATCAACCCTTCAAGTTCATCACGTTTGTTTTCTGAAGGTGTCATTTCCAATTGTTCAAAAATTGAATCTAAATTTACACTTTCCTCAGTATCGCGGTTTCAGTACATATTTGTAAAAGTGTCTCGTTTCCAGAAGTATGCTCTTTGAATCATTAAGTTGAGTGTTATTACTTTCTTTAACAATACTCGAAATAGATTTGTCGACAAAATTACGCTACTCCATATTCAAGAAATAACGTGAGGGTTTTTCACCTTCCTCCATCCATCTTGTCCTTGATCTTATAAGAACACCATCCATCTTTGATTTACGAAGTTCAGCTAGCTCATTTTGTTCAGTTTGTAATACAGAATTAATGTTATGTCTCTGTCCTTCCGATACTCTATTAAATCATTTTGTTATTTCTTTTTCAAGGTCATATTCGAGAGATAAACTGTTTTTCTTCTTCCGAATAGAGTATGGTATCGTTTTGCTTTCTTATTATCATCAACAGAATTTCAAAAAACAACAATTGATCGTTGAATGTAAATTGGATGTCTTGTTGATGGATATTTTTTAATTATTGGTGATGTATGGTATTGCTGCATATTGTTCGACCACCTCGCATATGGTAGCTTTAACCATGTCAACGTATCCTTTTTCTTTTTTCAACAGGCAATTTTACTCAAATCAAATTGAATATCTATTATTGAATGGTCAGTTCGATACCCCGGCTTTATATCACAGGCCGTAATCTTTGAATTAATCTCAGATGAAACGAGAAAGTAATCTAATCTTGATTGTTTTTGTGAATCGTGATCTCGTATAGAAACGTTTCTGGATTTTGTCAACGCCATGGATCGATCAGATTTAGTTTGTTACATAATTGCAAAACCCTTTCCCTGGATTCCCTGAATTGAATTGGTGTTAGGACTGTTTAACATTGTATAGTTGAAGCAATCTAATTTTTCATTGAGAATTAAATTCCAGTCCCCACAGATTATAGTTTGGGGATTATTGAAATCATCGATTATTTGTTCCACCTCTTCATAACAAAACTGGGGTATCGTTATTTGGACCATAAATATTAACAAGATAGCCTAGGACATGTACGATTTGACCTAGACATAATTGCAACATAAATTATTTTTGTTTTAACCTCTTCTAGATCACATTCCAAACAATATATCAAAAATCGATAAAAATCGATAATGGGGAAAAAATGCTAATTAGCATATTCCGAAAACTACCATTTTGGCTATATTTTTACACCTATTATTGTTGAATAACACACATGTCGGAAAGTATTATTGAATTAATCAGCAATCATGTTCAAATTACCGTGGGAACACACGAGTATTGAAAAAAAATTTTTTATCTAAATATCTAAAATGGGGGTTATTCTTCAAAATGGCGTATTTTACAAAATGGCTGCCTTTTTTGAAAATAGATATAGTCGGGTATAGTATATATTATATCAGTACAGTATTTTAGCTTTGTTAACATACTTTAAATCCAAAAGGCTGCCAAAATGGCCCTCAAAATGGCCCTCAAAATGGCCCTCAAAATGGCTGCCAAAATGACTGCCAAAATGGCTGCCAAAATGGCTGCCAAAATGGCTGCCAAAATGGCTGCCAAAATGGCTGCCAAAATGGCTGTAAATATTGCCAAATTCCATAAAATAGGATGATATCAACAAAAACATATGTACGAGGGTCATTCAATAAGTTCTATCTCCTACCTAATAACTTTGCTATTATACAAGCCAGTCTTATTAAAAATTCCACAATTGAAGCTTTGAATCTCAGCTACAAAATCATAGTAGATTAGTCTGAATAAACATTGTACTTTTCTGGATATGCAGTAAAAACCAAATTTCCATTTAGTGCGACGGAAACAGGTAAAACACAGCAAAATGTCTCCTAAGTGCTATTCATTTGGCCAATTCTAAGAGACAAAATGTACCTATCGGTCAATTGCAATCATTCTAAGTAACAAATATCTCTTGAACAGACTTAAAACAATACAAGTGACTGATTTCTTGGCGGAAAATGCCCTCTAATTAGCCAGAACCAGACCAAGACAGCCATCAATTTTAAGAACCGCTGAAAAAGTCATTATTTGCTTTTCATATGAACTAAGAGATCTTCATTATACAGGACTAAATATATATCTTTCAGTCTCTCGAAGATATAATTTCTATCACTGATTCCCTGATTAACTATTCTAAATGTTGCATATAAGGAAAACTGTTAAAGTTACTATCAGGTTAAGATTTAACGTTCGAGGCATCACTGTGGCTTGACTTGACAACGAACATTTGAATAAATATCACTATTCCATGCTAAAGGCGTGTCAATACATTCGAGTTGATTATATACTATTTGCAAGTTACAAAGGTTAATATTGCTTACAATCTTATTTATACATGATAGTATAGCATTATATTCTGAAATCATCCATTGTTTTCTATTTTCAGTATTTAAATCGGGCGGTTATCAGTGGCGGATCCAGGATTAAAATTTACAGGCGGCTGATCAAGACTTTTTTTTAATTTGTACCAAAATATAATCGTAAAAGGTCATCATTTTTGTTGCCGTCATATCGTGAAATTCTGCTAAGTGGTGGGGGGGGGGGGGGGGGGGAGGAGCGATGTGGTCATCCCAAAACCGGCAAAAAAAAAGCATGGTACAACTTGCAAATGTACCGACGGGACCTACCTATGTGTACAAAAAAAAGGTTAAAAAAACCCCTGTATCCGCTACTGGTTATACCTAATCATACAATACGGAGAGAAAACGAAAAAACATGTATTTATCTTCGGGGTAATAATCTCTCTTTGGCTTTGATTGCATCTCGACAAAAGTGAAATAGGTATCAATTAGCATTTACTATAAATGTGTATCTATGATTCAGAGCTATAATCATGACAAATGTCATTAGGCTGAAATTCATATTAGCGATGTTATGAGTGAGGAGGTAGAACTTATTGAATGAACCTCGTATTAGACCACTAGTAATTCATATCCAAACTTTTTTTGCAATCACATACTTAAATTCATGGCTGCCAAAATGACAGTTGTCAATGTAAAAATAGTCTATAAGACTGTATAATATTGCATCGCATTCACCAAATACAATTTAGTATGTTTTAAACTGCTATTGCTTTTAGTTGTATAAGTACCTCTGTGACAATTTCGATTCTTTATCACTTTCAAAAATGGCTGACAGATGGTTGAAGTTGATGTTAAATGACCTAAGTCCATTGTTTTGTATACCAATACCCCAAATGTAATGGGACATCATTCACTATATATCGTCGCTGTTCTGCTGACATACCGGCACATGTACCATTTTGGGCAAAATGAGTTAAGATGCATTTTATGATCTACAAATGAAACTCTTTATTCTCCAAAAAAATTGAGACAAAAAGGTAATTAATTAATGAGATACCGCACTAATTAGTGTGATATGCCAGGGTTTGAACATAATACCGGCATGAAAACCTCATTTTGTATTCTGACATACCGGCACATCACAATATTCTGCCATAGACCACCGTGTAACTGCAGTTCTGATATACCGGCATATCATTGTATCACTGTTCTGACATACCGGCACATGACTTTATGACATAATTACTCCTAATTAATAATTGCAATTTGTTGTTGTAACATGCTCATAACAAACATAAGTATATATCTATTAGTGTTCTTTGACAATGATAGTGACATTTGATGTAAATGCTCTCTAACAAGTCTTTACAAATTGGAAAATTTTCAAACACGATTTTCTCAAAACGCTGTTTTTCGTGATGTGCCGGTATGTCAGAACAGCGAAAATATCCGGATGGCTGCAAAATATATAAAATAACTTTTAAAAAGCAGAATTAGTTTTAATCCACTAGTAAACGTATTTGTATATCATCTTTCAGTATGACAAAATATGATTCGGGTATACTCTCTAAATGTAAATTCACTCGAAAAGGAGTGAAGGGAGTGAAACGCAGGACAACTCGTTTCAGAGTGAAAAATGTCCACTCTAAAACGAGTGTGAAAGTTAATTTTTCTCTCTCAATAGAATGGAACATTGTCATATAAAATCCCCTTTCACTCCTTTTAGAGTGTTTTTCCACTCAAAACGTGTTGTCCTGCGTTTAACTCCTTGAAAGAGTTGAAAACCACTCTTTTACATTTAAAGAGTAGACTCCATTTTGACGATGTTATGTTATTACGATGGCCATCATAATGACCATTAAATCCTCAAATTGATCAATACAATTATCTTCAAAGGGTCAAAATATTTCCAAGTTGGCCACCAATTGATCAAAATACGGTCAGAAATAGCCGGTTAATTTAAGATATTATAACAGTAGGTAAAGGATATTGGACACTATCTCTGATTATTGTGTTCATTGATAAATTCATACAACTCTCACATCGTTTCTCTTTTGAAAACCTAATTGGTAATATGGAAGATCACACCATTATGCAAAGATTAGTCGAATGACAATTAGTTATTGCGTACTTTTTTAGATAAATGAGTTTAAAGATATATGTTCCGATCACTGCTATTATTTTGTTTTCATATCCCCCATAATTATTTCTTTCATTATGTCTGTAAAATCTTCGGGGCCAGCAATGTTTCATTTAGATATTATAGGCTAAAATGTGGTGAATTACTGCTAAAGGTGGTTAACCACCAGCCAGTTTGTGTACTACTCAATGGACAATATTCTTGTGAACTTGTGCTTCTAAAATTAGAACCATTGGAGTTGTGCAACTCAAATTTCATAATGTGAAAATTTTAAGGATGACCTTTCATGTGAAATAGAAAACATCAAGTTGAAAATCGGGCCAACAATCTAAATAAATCTTGTTGGTGCTATTACTACGATGAATTACATCTGCAAGAGATTGTGGGTAATACTTCCCTAAAAGGAAGGCTTCCTGAACAAGTCATTGGCCCGAACTGTTCAGAACATGTTGCACTGCTTTGTATGGCATTGTTAAGTTAATTCAAACGTTCTACAACTACCGGTAATTCAAATAACTTTCTCAGATAAAATGTTTTATTTGCATGTTGCATGCACTATTTAACGCATTCATAAAACGAAAAAGACAGTTTAAAGGAACACAATGTCATGGTGTTTTTTTAAATATTAATTAATTTACTTCATAATTCAAGATGAACATTAAAAATTGCCATTTTTGTTGTTTCTACTAAAAAAAACCCAGCAAACTTGATTAAAACAATGTTTTAAATATGTTGGAATACCACCCTTAACCATGTAAAATGCTGGTTCCGGCTCTACCAGCATTTTTGAATCAACGTTTTATTGTACAGAGAGGGCTAATTTTTCTTAATCCTTTTAGTTGTAAGTTCATACTATTTTTAATCTTAACATATTTTGTATACATGTATATAATATTGTTGCTGTATTTTATGACTTTTGATGTTCAATGTTCCCTCGCTTTTTAGATTTAAGACTTTTATGACTTTTTTTATAATGCTTTTAAAATATATGGTAGCGTGTAGTATATTGTGTATAGTCTTATGGTTGTACATGTACAGCGCTTTGATGCCGTTGCTTTATGCGCTATATAAGTCTTTTTATTATTATTATTATTATACAATTGTAAAAAAGATACAAATCCCAGTTGTTATCATATATTTTTGTAACTGAGGGCGCTGCCTCCACCACATCTCTTAATGCTCCTTTAAGCAAGTCATATAGTAGCAGATCCAGAGGGGTTGGGGGTTGGGGGTTGGGGTGGGGGTGGGGGGGGGGGGGGCTGTGCCCCCGTTTAATATTGTAAAAATAATGGGAGAGAGAAAAAGAGAAAGGAGGAGAGAGCACGGGTATGCTGTGGTCTTCGCGGTACCCCGTTTGTACAGCGATAATATTATTGTGATGATGAGAAGTCGAATAGATTATAATGATAGTATTAGAATGCTGTACGCTGTAATATTATCCAAACAAATACACCATATCGCACCAAATGTGTTCGAAAATTGAAGAAAAAAAATCCGCTTGTGAGGGGGCACATCCTCGCACTCCCCTTTGGTTACACTTTTGCCAATATTCAAATATTATAAAAAAATCCTTTTGTATTCTTTGTATTTGTAACTAAACACTGCGCAAAAAGAAAGTATCCACTTATTAGGCCCCTAAAGAATTTCAACAAATGGGAAAGAACAGACATTTCTTCCCGCGCATGTTGACACCTCATTTGTCACAATAGCACGAATATTGATGAAGCGGTGGCCATTTGAATAATAAATGATGCAGTTTCCATTGTTGCACTTAACCCTATACCCAGGAAAAAACAGTAAATCTAAAGTGTACCTTTGTTCTCTCTACGAAAAGACAATCATTATCCGAACATCTCACATCGTCAATTGTTTCCAACACCAGTATCTACTGGTGTGAGACTCATCCTTTACAATGACCAGTATCATTTATTAGCGATGTTTGTAAGCCAACACACCTGTCTCTCCATTTCCGTGCAACCTTCCTTGTAACTCCAAATCGACGAGCAACTTCAGTAACAGAAACTCCAGAAACTTTTCATGGAGAGAAAGAAGTGATACACTTTAGATTTACTGTTTTGTTTAAACTCTTTTCATGGGTATAGGTATAGGGTTAAGTGCATTTGAATAAAAAATGATTCAGTTTCCATTGTTGCACTTAACCCTATACCCGTGTTTCTGTAACTAAAGTTGCTCGTCGATTTGGAGTTACAAGGAAGGTCGCACGGAAATGGAGAGACAGGTGTGTTGGTTTACAAACATCATGAATGATACTGGTCATTCTAAGGATGAGTCTCACTTCAGTAGATACTTGTGCTGGATTGACGATGTGAGATGTTCGGATAATGATTGTCCGTTCATGGAGAAAATGAAGGCACACTTTAGATTTACTTGTTTACCTCTTTTCATGGGTATAAGGTTAAGTGCACCAACATGACCAATGGAACCTGCATCATTATTTTTATTCAAATGGCTACATCGATATTGGTGCTATTGTAACAAATGAGGTACCACTAACTAAAAACTTTACTTGGCACGGACCAGTTACCCCATCATTGGGGCAACTGGTCCTATATGTTCCAACGGTTAGAATACACAGAAATCATTGATTGACAACACGGTAACTAAGCAGTATTTTCTTTACAAACTCATTTCCATATTATTTAACGTGTAAAAAGGATACAGGTCTCATGAAACCCATGTTTTATACAGTTTTCGTGGTAAACGTGTAAAAACCAGTAATACTAATGGTGTACAAAGCAAGCGCAATTTTCGACTGCACGTTTATTAGATAAAACGGTATGAACATAGTTAAATGGTTACATGGTTGTGATATTCAGACGCCCCATACATTTGTCTATATATTACTATTTCTTTAATGATTTTATTTACTTCCTATATTCATCATTCAGTACTTATAATAAACCATCTTGATATTTAGCCAGCTTTTCATGTTACAGGGGAAGTTAGTCAATATGACAATGATGACCCAACGGTTAATATACACAAAAAGCAGTGGATAAAATACATAAAATCATGATATTTCGTCATAGCAAATACCTTTACAGACACCATTTAAAATACAATAAAGATGTAATTCATAATACCGAGGTTTTAAACCATTCTAAAGCAATTTCATGTAATATTGTAATCCTTCAATATCAGAAATAGTGGTATTAGACCCAAAATGCCCCAAAATATCTAAGAACTAGAAAGAATGTGAATTATTTCATATTCTATTCACATTTCTATACCGAGTCATGTTTTATAGACACTAACAACTAATTTTCAAAATGAATTTTACAATTTTGATTAAGTTTTTGCAGGCGGACCAGTTGCCCCATACCCCTTCGGACCACTTGCCCCAACAAATGACGTAGCACTTTGTCGAGATGAAACATTATTCAAACACGCCTGTGACGTAATAAATGTTACGCCAAAATGTTTTAAAACATACCACCATTTGTCAAAACAATCAATAACTTCAATACATATCAGAAAAAAGGCAAAACTGCATTTTTGTTTTTAGCCATTACACATATTTCTGTAGCCAGCGAGTATCTTTGAATTCGCAAATATTACGGCTTTCGGGTCCTACAAGTAAACGAGTGTCTTTAGATAAAATAGGAAATGGTGTACTTTGTTATTTGCAAATTCATAAACTAATAACTCTACCAAATGAATACCCGTCATAATGATTTAAGTTGAAGCATTCTTTAAATGATAATATTGATCCAATTATCACCACCAATGGTCCCAAGTTAGCAATATGCCCTATTTTACGGTCATTTCAACCACAACCTATGGTTTTAATCATATTTCGGAAAATCCCTAAGCACACTACAATATAGCACCCATCAAATGCAATATGCACCTAGAATCTTAAGACGACTGTAATGCATGTATATATTTACTGTTGCATATCTGTCAATCATATAAAGTACATTAAACATGATCTAAACCCATCTTCATATATCGCCCATACTATCTGTGAATTTTTAATCAGTCACTCAAGGAGTTGGCTTCAAAGATCTGGAGAAAAATCACATGTGTAAATACCCTAAAGTTCCAAATGTTTTGGATTGTAGAAGGTAAGGATATATGTCAAGTATCAACAAAAGTCGTACTGTTCAAAAGAAAGCAGTATGCCCATACAATTACAAAATCCTTCATTTCGGACCACTTGCCCCACGGTCCAGTTGCCCCATATTCCCCTACTTGTTTTTAAGGAGATGCATGTAATTACTCAAAATAAGAAAAAAGCTTCTATATTGAACGGTACAAATATATACTTATATAACGCTATATACTACACTCCGTTTTGCGTAAGTTTGTAGAGAAATAGATACGATTCATTGTATTGTACACTGTACTACTTGTTCCGCAATTATACTTGACAGGCAAACAGCGCGTTAAGCCAAGGCTTGTCAGCCAAGAGGTCTTATCGCAGTGATTGTTCATTTCTGCTTACGTCTGGAAATACAATACTTCAGCAAAAGATCGACCGCATTAAAACGATATTTCGTTTCACCAGAGATTTGTAGATATATGATTAGAGTGATATTAAGTTCCAGAAAACACACACGGCGTGGTCTTAACTGGCTTTACAAAGTGTAACCTGTATACAACTCATTATAACTACCAACATCATTAAACATTATAGGCTTTCAGCTGTTAGCCGTTAAAAAAACCTATGCACTTAAAGCCTAAACAGGTCACTTGACTAACTTAAAGCTAGTCCAGATGGTGTCCATTTTGACTAGCTTTAAGTTAGTCCAGCACTGCTAGCTAGCTTTAAGCTCGACTAGCTTGAAGTTAGTCCGTCCTAAGCTGGACTAGTTTAGGCTAGTCGCTCGAATATCTTTAAGTTAGTCCAGATGGTGTCCATTCTGCTAGCTAGCTTGACTAACGTAAGGTTATTCCGGCCTGGCTCGACTACCGTAAGGTTAGTCCAGCTCAAACGATATAAAGTGCTAATCAAAAGAAAGTCGTACACTTTGTTTAGGTCATTTAAAGTAACTTTCGTTTATGTTTTTACCAAACAGGCTATATAGAAATGTGGATGAATCATTTAGGCACATTTTGATACCAAACATAACACATAGCAACAAAGATAAACCATGATTAGCGCCATTTAAAGAAAATTAGTCAGTTTTCAAAAGTCACATTTTCAATACACTACGCGGGAGGAAAATGGGTGTGTGTGAGGATCGCACTGTTATGATTGACCGGCGGGCAATCGATCACACAGTGCAGCCGTTTCTCCATTCCATAAACATCCCTTTACATTCATATCCCTCACACATGCATGGCAATTTGAATTTGAATTAGCACGCCCATTGAGGGGAAATGCGCAGCGATCAACACGGGACTGATACGGTGTATGTGCTTGTTAACAATTGTTGTTTTCTTTCGCGTAGTGTATTGAAAATGTGACTTTTGAAAAGTGACTCATTTTCTATAAATGATGCTAATCATGGTTTATCTTTGTTGTAAGGTGTTATGTTAGTTTCAAAATGTGCCGAAAAGATTCATTCAATGTCTATCTAGTCTGTTTGGTAAAAAAATAATTAAAGGTTATTTTAAATGATCTAAACAAAGTGTACGACTGGCTTTTGTGGAGCACTTTAGTAGATCCCGCCTGACTCAAATTGTTCACGGTGCGTAGCAGTACTTGGTTTCGCCACGGGTGATTGCAATAGCTATGGCTGACCCGTTAGCGTTCGAGATGACCGCGCTACCGTCGTTCTTTACTGTTAGTTTTCTTCCTACTCCGAGTAGTCATTCCAAACAAAATGTAGCATAAAATAGTCTACAGATGTTGGCAAACACTATGATGTACTAACACAATATGGCCACACAATGAAATACGTCTGGATTGGCTAGCAAAACCGGACCGGCGATGAAGTACGTCTTATATGTATGCCACCATTGATATTTTATCTCAGTGCCTTGACAAACCTAAAGCTAGCCCAGCCAGCTTGACTAACCTAAAGCTAGTCAAGCCAGCTTGACTAACATAGCTAGTCCAGCCACAGACTAGTCCAGCAGAACAAATCAAGCTAGTCAGGCTGAGCCGGACTAACCTTAAGGGGGCTGTGGACTCTCAGGTACAGCCTCCGTAACTTCTTCAATATTCATTTAATCTTTATAAACGTATACACTTTTTTGCAGAAAAGGGTTCAATGAAGCCAACCATGATAATGAAATTGACCATTTTGGAAACAAATTATAAAAAACACGTTTTTTGACCCATTTTAGGTTTGGAAAAGATAATTCAAAATATATTTTGTTAAATTTTGTCATACTAGTTTTATGATAATCCTGATAACATTCCCCAGGAGCGTGGTTGTTTTTTTTAATATCTTTTTTAATTTTTGAGTTACAGACCAAAAAGTGCCAAAAAACCGTGATTTTTTACCGCCAAAATCATGAAAAATCACATTTTTTGGCACTTTTTGGTCTATAACTCAAAAAATAAATAAATGGACAGGTCAATTTCATTATCATGGTTGGATTCATTGAACCCTTTTCTGCAAAAAACTGTATACGTTTATAAAGTTTAAATGAATATTGAAGAAGTCATGGCAGTTTTACGGAGGCTGTACCTGAGAGTCCACACCCCCCTTAAGCTAGTAAAGTCGGCCATAACCTATCCAGCAGACTTGACTAACCTGCTTGACTAGTTAAAGCTAACCCAGCAGGCTTGAATAACCTGCTTGACTAGTTTAAGCTAGTCCAGCAGGCTTAACTAACCTGCTCGACTAGTTTAAAGTTAGTTCAGCCTGTGTCTGACTAGTTTAAGTTTTCAGTGTGGTAAGATTCCATCCCTCCAGACCGTAAAGGAGCACGCTCTATACTAATGCTTTGACAATCTTTATTTTAAGGTTTGTTTCCAATACTCCTTTGTAGGTGTATTCCTAGATGGTACGTGAGTGTTTGGGAAATGAATGGCAAACTCTCTGGTGACTTCTGCAGGACTTTTCGTTTCATGATATGTTAAGACCATGAACACCCTCTTTCTAATGAAAATTGAGGCCGCACCCAGCCATATGTCATTCCAACTCCTCCGTATACGCATTCCCAAGAAAAATAATTATGTTATTTCAATTGATTTCTGAACTCCGCAATCCACGTTTGTTCGTACCAGTTTGCACATTCGTTCACCCACCGCTCGTACCGCTAGATCCCTGGCTCAGTCACCAACGACCGCAGACGGTGTTTTTTTTGCTGGTGGCCGCTGGCGGTTAAATGGATTCCCTTTTATCTTTATGGACCGCTTCACTATTAAAATAGAGGGGTGCAAGGCTCAAGATAAGCGGGCGCTGGGTGATTTTTCCCCTCGGTCCTCCTGCCATAACGCCCGGTAATGCTGAAAAACTGCATGCTTGAAAGACCAGTGTGGAAGGCCATCACAGAAGTTCTTCCCTTCGGGACGCCTTAACCAACCAACTTAACAAACCAATGTTTACCTCAGTAGTTTACCTTTTGTAATCAACCCCCATTCAAAGTTTCTTCAACCATTTAAAGGTAACGAACTTGTCCAAATAAAGGCATCTAATTACAATACAAAAGCAATGTGTCTTTCCTTTTTTTTTAGAGCAGCTATTTCGTAATGATAAATTTAGCCTATTAAAAGCACTGTTTTCATTATTTTTTTCACTAACAACACTGTTATTACAGAGACGGATGACACCATTGAAGAAGAGGATAACATAAAAAGTGTTTGAAGCCTTCGTGGTTACCCTAAATGGTCTTTATAGAAAATCAAGAACAGCCAATAAACATTCCAAAAGTCAACAAAAAGGAAGGATCCTGACCAAAGGTCCAGAGGCCTTGTTGTCATCTCATAGGCACAAGGCGTAACCCGAAAGATCAAAAGGATTTTAAGCAAACATAGTATAGCTACGACAATGCATCTATTATATATGGTGGGAGGGTACCAAGGGTACCCCGACAATTGCTCACTGAACATAACTTACAATGACTTAGTGTAAATGCTAACTAAGCAGTGGTTGATTTTTAAAAAAAAAGGAAAATCAAACAAAATGAAAGGTACTTCGCCCGACAATATCTCTGTCGTCGCGTGGCAAAACTTATTTTGTGTTGTTAGTCAAACAACATTGAATTTCTAGACTTGAAATTCTACTATATTTTGTCTATATCTCACAAATATATCAGTGATCATTCTATGTCAACAGGGAAATGCGCCCTATTGAAACTCGATAAAAGCTTGCTCCATATCCGACATTTAAAATGATAAATTTCCAAACTAGGAAAGTATATCTTATTAAAATCTGACTACTAATTGTCTTGCTGAAAGTTGTATAGACCATGTGCTTTATTCCGTTATGGACTAAAGGACACGCGGCATTAAAAGTTCTAGTCTTAGAACATGTTAGGCTCATAAACTTATATGAGGCTTGATGGGTAATGGCAGTTATATTTATCTTACGATAAATCAAAAAGCGAACTGGCTTATTGAGAGTTATTTAAACGATGACAGAAGGCTTCTCTTGCCTACTTTAAACGATGATGGATGGAGGCGACTTGTTGTGGTTCACCCAGTAATTCATGACTATGAAACTTCAGGTATATAAAACTGTTTGCTAAAAGAAAGCTCGCTTGCTTTCTCACCAAGTTTACTTGGAAAAGTTCAAAAATTATAATAGTCCAATACTATGGACTAATACGGAAAACGAAGAGCCATTCAAAACTATGAATGTCCGATATACAATTAGCTTAGTATATCGAGTTTCCTAAACTTAGAGTGTCTTCTCCCCTGAGTTTTAGCTGCTAGGGAGGAGACAAAATAAATTAAGAAAGTACTATGTACAGAGACTTCTGTAGTGAAAAGGCCAACCATGTTTAAGATAAAACAAGTGGTGACGGCATGCAGAATAAATAGCTAGACGCGTTTCGACTCTCGTGAGTCTCATCAGTAGCGGGCTGCTGTTAAGGTCGACCATGGCAGGTACCTGTCATGGGTCAATTGACCTATGCCTACATACACAAATTACTATAAGCAAGTACAGGGCTGAACTTGCCCATTACTTACAGATATAAAATGTTATGCAACGAGCGAGATAACTTTCGCTGATCGGAACCAAACTAGGGCCCTGAAATTTCGCGGACAATCTGCCGCTAAGCCTATGGTACAGTATGTGGCGCAAGCCTGACACTGTTACGGATGTTTTCCGAGTTTAATTTCCAATAGTAAAACCACCTCTTGGTTAAATACAGCAATGGCGACCATGTTCTTCCTCATGCGTAGTCACTAGTAAACTACACATTGAGAAGACAATTAAGGCAGCGGCAGCCAAAAAAGGCCGCGATCATCCAAGCAAACAATGGATGCCACTTAGCATCATCATAAAAAGATGAAAAGGCTGGTCGTCTTACCAGTCCGATGTTAATCACATGCAAAACACGTGCATGTTTGCGCCTCCATTAATTTAGTATTAAAATAAATTATTAGAATACTTTCTTTCTCTTAAATAGAACACTTTCTATTTTATTTATTTCATGTTAAATAGAACACTTTCTATTTATTTATGTCATTAAATAGAGAACTGTCTATTTATGTTGATAAACTCCTGGTTAAAATATTCAAGACTTTGAATGTATTTGACTGACTAGTCAATCTGGAAAACATGCCAAACACTTAAAATGAACCTTTCTAGGTTCAATGCAGCAACCATCAGCCATGTAGGAAAATGCGTATTCTACTTCAACAAAGTAGAGAAAGAAGAGCTCGAGGAATCAAACATCACATAAGTCATGCATAGTAGCCTTTCATTTTACACGTGCCCAAAAGGGTCAACATGTCGCACAATTTCAAGCTGAAATTGAAAAGTATGTAAGAGCAAATTGACGAGACCTACGGCGAGGGATTGACAGGCCACATACCATCAGGCATGTGCGTCAATACTCTCCCTTATCCCTCTCCGAACCCTCAAGTATGGCAGACATGACCCTCAGAAATGTAAACACATCCGTGAGTCACCTGTGGAACACACCGGGGTAAAAAAACAAATATTATATATGGTGGGAGGGTACCAAGGGTACCTGCTTTCGGACCGACAATTGCTCACTGAACATAACTTACAATGACTTAGTGTAAATGCTAACTAAGCAGTGGTTGATTTTAATTAAAAAAAAGGAAAATCAAACAAAATGAAAGGTACTTCGCCCGACAATATCTCTGTCGTCGCGTGGCAAAACTTATTTTGTGTTGTTAGTCAAACAACATTGAATTTCTAGACTTGAAATTCTACTATATTTTGTCTATATCTCACAAATATATCAGTGAGCATTCTATGTCAACAGGGAAATGCGCCCTATTGAAACTCGATAAAAGCTTGCTCCATATCCGACATTTAAAATGATAAATTTCCAAACTAGGAAAGTATATCTTATTAAAATCTGACAACTAATTGTCTTGCTGAAAGTTGTATAGACCATGTGCTTTATTCCGTTATGGACTAAAGGACACGCGGCATTAAAAGTTCTAGTCTTAGAACATGTTAGGCTCATAAACTTATATGAGGCTTGATGGGTAATGGCAGTTATATTTATCTTACGATAAATCAAAAAGCGAACTGGCTTATTGAGAGTTATTTAAACGATGACAGAAGGCTTCTCTTGCCTACTTTAAACGATGATGGATGGAGGCGACTTGTTGTGGTTCACCCAGTAATTCATGACTATGAAACTTCAGGTATATAAAACTGTTTGCTAAAAGAAAGCTCGCTTGCTTTCTCACCAAGTTTACTTGGAAAAGTTCAAAAATTATAATAGTCCAATACTATGGACTAATACTGAAAACGAAGAGCCATTCAAAACTATGAATGTCCGATATACAATTAGCTTAGTATATCGAGTTTCCTAAACTTAGAGTGTCTTCTCCCCTGAGTTTTAGCTGCTAGGGAGGAGACAAAATAAATTAAGAAAGTACTATGTACAGAGACTTCTGTAGTGGAAAGGCCAACCATGTTTAAAATAAAACAAGTGGTGACGGCATGCAGAATAAATAGCTAGACGCGTTTCGACTCTCGTGAGTCTCATCAGTAGCGGGCTGCTGTTAAGGTCGACCATGGCAGGTACCTGTCATGGGTCAATTGACCTATGCCTACATACACAAATTACTATAAGCAAGTACAGGGCTGAACTTGCCCATTACTTACAGATATAAAATGTTATGCAACGAGCGAGATAACTTTCGCTGATCGGAACCAAACTAGGGCCCTGAAATTTCGCGGACAATCTGCCGCTAAGCCTATGGTACAGTATGTGGCGCAAGCCTGACACTGTTACGGATGTTTTCCGAGTTTAATTTCCAATAGTAAAACCACCTCTTGGTTAAATATAGCAATGGCGACCATGTTCTTCCTCATGCGTAGTCACTAGTAAACTACACATTGAGAAGACAATTAAGGCAGCGGCAGCCAAAAAAGGCCGCGATCATCCAAGCAAACAATGGATGCCACTTAGCATCATCATAAAAAGATGAAAAGGCTGGTCGTCTTACCAGTCCGATGTTAATCACATGCAAAACACGTGCATGTTTGCGCCTCCATTAATTTAGTATTAAAATAAATTATTAGAATACTTTCTTTCTCTTAAATAGAACACTTTCTATTTTATTTATTTCATGTTAAATAGAACACTTTCTATTTATTTATGTCATTAAATAGAGAACTGTCTATTTATGTTGATAAACTCCTGGTTAAAATATTCAAGACTTTGAATGTATTTGACTGACTAGTCAATCTGGAAAACATGCCAAACACTTAAAATGAACCTTTCTAGGTTCAATGCAGCAACCATCAGCCATGTAGGAAAATGCGTATTCTACTTCAACAAAGTAGAGAAAGAAGAGCTCGAGGAATCAAACATCACATAAGTCATGCATAATGTGTGCTTTAAAAGATAAGTACTATATGTGTTCGTTTGGTAACCTGTTTCTTTGTTTTCTGTTATTAATGTCATGTGTTAGTTGTTTATTGTCATTTCATCGGTTCTATTAAATATTTTTGCTTTCAGACTTTCTACAAATTATTAAGAACACGATATTTCTAAACAATATGTCATACATCACTACATCGACCAACATTTACGATACGTCGCTATGTAATAATACCGACCGTACATCACTGTGTAATACCGACGATATTTGTTTTGCATTGTTTACTGGTTGGTAACAACATTTAATTTGCTTGATTGTTGGCTTGCTTGTTTTATTACTGTGTCTGTTACAGGATAGGACAGTCTAATCAAGGAGAGCGGGGCTCCAAACCTAACAACATTCCAACCCTTCGGTCCTCCTGCCATAGCGCCCGGTAATGCTGAAAAATAAACAACCGAGCGCTGATATTTGTCCAAACCAGCGCCCGTTGACGATCAGAAAACTTGCCCAAAACATTGAATTTCGATTTGACAATACGATTTAATAAAAAGTTAGCTCCCGGTAGATTGAAAGTAGCTCCTGGTTCTCAATAAATCCCATGATCCGGGCGCTACTTTGGAAAAAAAAGTAGCTCCAGGTAAAAAAACTGCCATCTTGAGCCTTGATTGAGACCTTTATTATTATATCGTCATTATAAAAATCAGTGAATAGATGAGATTTCAAATAGACGGGTTCCCTAGAGCAAGTAACTTACCGCGCAAAGATGCGAATCGCTCTGGAGAAAGTCAACATTCTCCAGGTCGCACATGAGACAACCTACAATCATGGAAACAAAAGATTGATACACATTGCGTCCGATTTAAGAGGAAAAACCACCAGCTGAACTTACTGAACTTACTGAAGTGCCACACTCTTCATCTTGGTTGCAAGTGCAAACCATAGATTAGTTGTGTGTGGCAAGGGTGAGGGGGCTATTCGCCCTTAGTAACCCAAATGTGACATGATATTTGACTTAAAGGTGTTAATTGTGGGTGCGCTCACAGCTGACTCTGGCAGGTGGTTCCAGTCTTGGATGACCCTTTGGCTGAAAGTGTATTTTCTGGCGTCTACCCTCATGTGTTGTTTTTGGAGCTTGTATGAATGACCTCTGGTTGTTGTATTATCAGCTAACTGGAATAGATCTGATGAGTTAATGTTATCGATGCCGTTGAAAATTCTGTATACTTGGATTAAGTCTGCTCTCCTTGCTCTGTCCTGTAGGGTCATGAGGTTAAGTTTCTTTAGTCTTTCCTTATATGGCATGTGTTTCAGTTCTGGAATAATCTTTGATGTCCTTCGTTGAACTCCCTCTATCAGTTTTATGTCCTTGGATAGATGTGGTCTTCATACTTGGATACAGTAGTCTACATGGGGTCTGATAAGAGATTTGTAGAGAAGCATGACAATATCCCGGCTTTTGTATTTGAATGTACGCTTGATCATCCCTAGGGTTTGGTTTGCCTTTTTTTGTTGCTTCTGCACATTGTTTGGAAACTTTCAGGTCATCTTGTATCCATACTCCAAGATCTTTTTCCTCTTTGGTGCTGTTCACTGCTTTTCTGTCCATCTGGTAAACATGGCGAGGGTTGTTGTGGCCTATGTGCATGACTGAGCATTTAGTGACGTTGAAAGTCATTTTCCATTTTTTGGACCAGTCGGTCAGTTTGTTGAGGTCGTCTTGAAGTGTTTGAATTTGCTTATCTTTGAGTCGATATCGTCTTCCAAGTCGTTCATGAAGACTAGGAAACATAGGGGTCCTAGTACAGATCCTTGCACAACTGAACTTTGGACTTGACTTTCTTCTGATATCGCTCCTTGTACTACGACTCTCTGGGTTCTGTCTGCCAGCCATGCTTGGATCCATTTTGCTACCTTTCCATCTATTCCATGTGCCCGGATTTTTTCAACGAGTCTTCGGTGAGGGACCTTGTCAAAAGCTTTGGCCAGATCCAGCTAAGCTTTCGGGGTTTTTTTAGGTGGCCATACGAAGTGATTTAATGATAAGCATTAACCCAGTGTATGAGTATAACATATTGTTTAGAAATATCGTTTTCTTAATTATTTGTAGAAAGTCCCAACGCAAAACAGTTGTTGTTTGCATTTTTGTTTTTACATAGCAACGTACGAGGGTCAGTCAGTAAGTAATGAAAGTGATCATGGTATGGGATGCATGGGTGGTTCTATTGAGGGATAATGTAATCAATACAGAGTATGAACCTTTGTCTTTCAAACAATACACTTTTGGATTTCTAAGTATCAACTATGACGTCATAGCATTAGCGTAAACTAAGTGCACTTGGTACATTGCCTGAAATTGGTCAGTATTTGGCTGGATATGTAATAGGTTGAAATATGGGTTATTTGAAACATTTGCGTGTATCTCGGCAATGCAAGCATAGAAACAGATAACAATTAGTGCATAATGTAGTTAGAACACACAATAATCTCTGTTTCACATTTTTTTAGATCCGAATTCTTTAATAGCCTACAAACAAGAAGGGACCATCTCAAATACGCTTTTATTAAGCAAAATCTGTAACAATAAACCTTAGAAAACAACAAAGGATAAAGAGCAATGAAGGAATTATATATAATTAAGTAAATTGTTGTGGGATGTAAAGCAATAATAGTGGGCATTTCAAAAGGAGCTGATCATAAAACTTCCTCAAACCATTGAAATTATGTGACGATTACTTTAACAGTACATAACTAATAGCTCCAAAGATAGCAGTAACAAGAGAGGTTGTGGCAGCCATCTTTGATAGATATATTCATGTGTATCTTCATTTTGACTAGCTCAATAATTATACACATTAATCAACGCATTTGTCAATATTTCTGATTAGAATTTGAAGGCACTGTAAGCTTTTATCTGGTAAATTTCATGATTTTAGCCATTTTTGGCCCAGTTCAAAATTATCTGCCGTCTGCGCATGCGCATATTTTCTGTAAGTTTCATGTGAATAAGTTCAGCTAATAAGTTAACTATCCTATGGAATCTCCCAAATTGGTTTATTGCTTGTTTTTTTTCCTAAATTGTTTGATTTTCCGCAATACTAGTGATTCATTGACTGGGTATTTTTCAATGAAAATGGGCTATTTTAAATACTGATATTTGTATACCTTTTATTCAATTGCTTCGCCTTACTTTTTCCTCTTATACTACACATTTCAAATTACACAGGGATTAAAGTTATTGTCTTTTGTATCATAATTATGCGGGGGAAAAAATCGGGATTTACCTGCTTCTGATGTCATGTTATGCAATCTTCTTACCACGTGTTTCATTTAAAAATTCAGATTTCCCGCCAAATAATTGATTTAGCAGTGTCCCAAGTGTACTAAATTTATGATAATGCTATGACGTTTTAGTTCATACTTAGAAATACAAAAGTGTATTGTTTGAAAGACAAAGGTTCATATGTTCTATTGATCCCACTAACACTCAATAGAATCGTCATGCATTCCATACCATGAACACTTTCATTACTTAATGACTGACCCTCGTATATACTATATACGTGAAAACAAAAATGTGTAATACATAGTAACGTATACGACGTACTATACGTCAGTATGTAATACCAACCATGAAATAACAATAAACAAGTAACAAATAACATTAATAACAGAATTTAAAAAATAAACAGGTTACAAAAAGAACACAAATGTTACCTATCTTTTCATAGCACACACTATGCTCAGTGTGTCAATGACCGCGCTAGAGTATTCTTCTATTGAAACGGATTTACATGGCGTTTGGTTAATTAGACACTGGATACTGACATTTCTTAATCAATTATATCAGGTTCCAATAGTTGCCGGTTTAAAGAAATTCACTCAAGCCGCAAGCCTAGATTAAATCAAATGCTCTACTGGTTTGTATTTACACCACTTAGTATCATTATATCGTTGCTGGTTGTATAACCAACTAATATTGGACGACGGACGCTTCTACGACGGTAAGATGACACCTCGAGTCATGTGCGCATGCGTTGACTTAGCAATCCGTCGGTCGTCCAATTTCTGGGACCTGTCTTCGACCTGTCTTAGGGAGCTTTCGTTTTGCACGACGAATGAATCTAGGACGGTTGAATGACACTTTAAGTCATGTGCACATGCGTCAGTGTTGTCATCCGTTGGTCCTCTAAATGCTACAACGCGTACATGCGTAAAGGGACTAACAACCGTCGTGGTGACGACGGCAACGTTTTGTTTACCGTCGTAAAAGCGTCTGTCGAGCAAATCGAAAGCTGAAGACAGGTCCCATAAATTGTACATACATACATACATACATACATACGTCCGTCGTCCAAATCGAAAGCTCCCTACTAATTAAACCAGGACAGGTCATTGCTGTTTTGATGGTGTTACTTGCACTAGTTCCGCGCTACATACCAGAATCAGCATTAGCGAGCGGCGAGGGTTAGCGATCCAGTACCAATAATCCCACTGAATATTTGATTACCCATGCTCTCTCAGCAAGGATCTCTTTCATCAACACTGCTCATCAATAAATCGATTTGTATGGCCACCTGACAGACCCCGAAAGCTGATATGGATAGAGATTGGTCAGTTTCCGACTTAGCTGTCACTTCACTGTCAGCTTATAAGTATTACAACAGATCGAGAGGAAATGTCAAGTGTTATATCCGGAAAAAACAAGAAATAGAAGTTAATTACTTAAAGGCATATCATGTGTTCTATTACAGGGGGCGCCCTCTATTCATGATTTTGTTTAGAAAGTAGATTTTCTTGCAGATTTACATTTCTGATCATAAATCATAAATATAGTCTGAGTTACAAAGCGATACGATTCCTAATTACTTCAAATCATGTTTTAAAGAGTGAAACTAAACTGTCAGGTCTGCGCGACAACTTATTTTTCACTCTAAATTCAATCTTAAATCATAATTTTGAAGTAATTAGGAATCGTATTGCTCTGTAACTCAGAATACATTTATGATTTATGATCAGAAATGTAAATCTGCAAGAAAATCTACTTTCTCATGAAAATCTGAATACAGGGCGCCCCCTGTAATAGAACACATAATATGCCTTTAACTTCCAATCTCAATGCAAGACAATTTTAAGTACCAGTGTTCTGTAATCTGTAGCTTAGATATATAGCTCATATAGCATACATTGGATCATACTCAGTGCTGATTAAATCCAGTGTTCAGCTCAGTATAGAAAATATATAGGTTATAATGCGTTTATAACATGTAATTTTAGTTCGAAAATAACATTGTTAAAGGGGCACTAAGAGATTCTTCATAGAGGGAGCCCTCAATTTGTTCAGAAGTTGGGTTTTTCACATATACGTTATGCTTATGGTATACACCTAGCACAAACACTCCCTGACCAGGTGCTTTGAGGTTGGCTAATTCAAAATATATAATCGGTACCAAAAATCGGAGATAAACATTAAATGAGCAAATTTCTTTTCCGCAGTTTGATACTTCATTTAACAAAATCGAATTGATACTTTTACAGTTATGGCGATTTCAATGACCGCGCATAACAACAGCAAAGTTGCACTAGGTATAGGAAACCATTGATGTGTGTGATTCTCACTGCCCGTGTGAAAGACCTAGCCTCAAATTTATCAACCTCAGTTTGTGTTCTGTAAGTCTTGTCCCGAATAAGCGACCGCTCTCTCCTACGTAAGTTTTCTTAAAACAGTTGCACGGAATTTCGTAAACAATTTCCGGAGTATGGTCTGGGTCCCGCTTGTCTTTTGGGTGGACTAACAATTTGCGAAGCGTCATGTGTGACTTCATCGCCGTGGCAAAGCCGTGTTTCTTAAACACTCTTGATAAGCTCTTGACGTAGGGGATGACTACTAAGCCCTTGGATTTGTTGGTGTCGTCTTTCTTTGTGTTAGTTTTCTTCTCCTTTTTGCAGTTTCTTGCAGACTCGACTTTTTGAATGGACCATTTGGGGTAGCAGTTGGTTAACGCGATTTCTAATTTTTTCTCCTCTTCCCACTTGTCCTCGTCTTCTGTTATTAGACTGTCTTTTCTGTCGAGAAGTGTGCGAATGACGGGGGGGGGGGGGGGGGTGATGGGATGTAAATTGTAAATATTGGTCAGTGTGGGTTTTCTTCCTGTAGATGCAGAGTTTTGTACTGCCATCCGGCTTCCTGATTATCAGTGTGTCTAAGAAAGGAATGCTACCCTCTTCCTCTTCCTCGTATGTGAACTTGATGTTCCCCGTAGGATCAATGGTGTTGAGGTGTTCTGTTAGGTTGTCCACTTCGCCTTTCTTCACTATCTCCAAGATATAGTCCACGTATCGCTTACAATTTAAAGGAGCAGTAGCCATGGCTTTTTGTTTAAGCCATTCCATAAACAGGTTTGCTGCAATGGGACTAAGTGGGCTCCCCATGGCGGCACCAGCGTTTTGCACATATTATATGTTGCCCTTGAAGCTTAAGTAGATGGTGGTGAGGCAGAACTTGATGAGTTCCATCAAATCTCCGACAGAGAGGCGCGTTCTTTCCCCAAGTTTTTTGTCTTCAGCCAATCTCTGCTTTATGATCTCGAGAGTCAAGTTGATCGGTGTGTTGGTGAATAACGATATGACATCATGGGAATTAAGTAGTTCCTCCTCCTCGACTGTAATATCAGTTAAATCATCCGCGAGTTGTTTGGAATTGAGGACATGATGTTGAGTTTTTCCAACTAATGGACCGAGAATGTCCGCCAATGATCGGGACACATTGTAAGTGATTGAACCAATGCAGTCAACAATGGGACGGAGTGGAGTACGTTCATTGTGAATTTTAGGGCTACCGTAGATACGCGGGAATCAGAAGGTTGCCAGTCAGATGAAGACTTCAGCTCAGTAAGGAGTCGAAACGTAACTAGTAAGTACGATTTATTGGATTCGTCAAAAGAACATTTTATTACATATTTATGAACAATCCTGATGAATCAATATCAAGTTTTAATGCTAAGGGTTATTCCAGATGGCGTCCAAAATGGCCGCCCAAACTTGGAAAATCTCAGAAAATGACATAGCAATCAAATGGTATGGTAAAAGTATAGTTTTAATAGTGGAATGTATGTAAAGGGTTCAACAAAAGAAAGTATACCACTTTGTTTATGTCATTGTGAGTAACTATCAATTTGTTTTTGTCCAAACAGGCTAAATAGGCATTTAGATGAATCTTTTAGGCATAATTTGATACCAAATTTGCCCCCTAACAACAAAGATAAACCATGATTAGCACCATTTAAAGGAAAATATCCCATTTTCAAAAGTCGCATTTCCAATACACAGCACGAGAAGAAAGGGCCAATTGTTAACACACACCTATGCCGTATTTATCCCGTACTGATCACCGCGCATATCCCTCAATGCGCGGGCTAATTCAAATGTAAACTGATGCATGGGTGAAGGATTTGAATGTAAAGGAATGTTATGGATGGGTAGAACATGGACAGATTAACCAAATCTTCTCGTGCTGTGTATTGGAAATGCGACTTTTGAAAATGGGATATTTTCCTTTAAATGGTGCTAATCATGATTTATCTTTGTTGTTAGGGGGCAAATTTGGTATCAAATTATGCCTAAAAGATTCGTCTAAATGCCTATCTAGCCTGTTTGGTCAACAACAAATTAAAAATTACTCAAAATGACATAAACAAAGTGGTATACTTTCTTTTGTTGAACCCTTTATTAGACCACTAGACACTCATATCAAGAACTTTTGCTTTGTTAACACACCTTAATCCAACCAAAAATGTAAAATTCCATTTATAAACAAGCATGTATGATCAGAGTATAGTTTAACAATGGGATGTATGTGTTAGACCATTAGAAACTCATATCTAGTATTTTTGCTTTGTTAACATACTTTAAACCAAAATGGTCGCCAAATGAATTACCGAAAATATTCAAAAGGGGTCATCATTCCATAAATTAGCATAATATCAACCGAAATGTATGATGAAAATATAATTTTAACGATGGTATGTATGTGTTAGACCACTAGAAACTCATATCCAGTATTATTGCTTTGTTAACATTGTTCAAAATCCAAAATGGCTGCAAAAATGGCCCCTAAATGGTTCCCGAAGTGGCTGCAAAAATTGTCAAATTCCATAAAATGGGATAATATCAACCTAAATGTATACAGGCTGTCCCAAAATGATTAGTACCTATCGATGCCCAAAGTTCAATTTTCATCATCACAATCAATGAGATTAGATCCGTTGTTTTCCTAACATATTTGCTATACTGTACCCTTTCATTGGAATTTTAGATCATGAATATCGGACTTATTTTAATAAATTTACACTCCATTGTGTAAGACATGGTGATTTCACCTTTTTGGCAAAGTGCAAAAAAATGAGTTTTGAACCAGCTTGTTTGAAAGAAACTAATACATTCTCTTAAGCTCTTGTCTGCTAATATCTTTGGTTCCTTTTTATTTCAAACTGCTGTTGTATCATATTGTTGTTCAAACCATTACTACTTCTTCATTTTGATTCAATTTGAAGAGTAAAAATGGATCGTCATACATGAGCGACTCCAAGCTTTGTTTCTATACTGAGCTAGTTTGAGGCTAAACTTGAGGGACATTTAAACAGGCAAAGACGTGGTCATGGGTAATTAGCAGTGGCTTAGACTTCTTTTTCATATTGGGGATGCAATTTCCTACAAACTTGGTATTAGTGTTTAACCTCACGAAATCCATTCTTCAATGTGAAAATGAAATCTAAGCCACTGGTGATTCACCAAATAACACTTCATTTAGAAGTCCCTAAACACTTATCAAATAAAACAATGCATGGGGTCACTCAAGTTTGACAAACTTCTTTACCCGTTATATCGAATTAAGGAGAGAAGAATTATTTTATGATTTGAACACCCTAAACTAATAACAGTTACAACAGAAAGACAGACAAGATTATATTGAATAGAAAAGAGTTATGAGAATACACAAGTTTCTTTCAAACAAGCTGTAATAGCACACACATTTGTTAGCACCTTGTCAAAAGGGTGAAATCACCATGTTTTACATAATGGAGTGTATCTTGAGTTTAATAGATCCGATATTCATGATCTAAAATTCAAAATAAAAAAAGTACAGTATGACAAAGATGATGTGAAAACAACGGACCTAATTCCATCGATTTTGATGATGACAAAAATGATTTAACTTTGGGCATCGATGGGTACTAATCATTTTGGGACAGCCTGTATGATGTTATTTTGTAACACTTTGCTTTGCTACATCCATCCATGTCTCTTGATACGCCTAATGTTTTTCTATTAGTGAGTCTCTCATTCACCTGATGAGCCTTTTGGCGAAACTGACTGTTGTGAAATACATATGGAGTCAATTTTTTTTGTATTCTTCTTCCCTGTATAATATGATGAATATATATAGTTTTAATAATGGGATGTAACACTCGCTCATATCTAGTATTTTTGTTTTTTTAACATACTTAAAAATACAAAATGGCCCCCAAAATGGGTCCCAGTATACGTATCTATATGTGATAAGGTATGTGATATTTTTTTCTCCTTCTGGTCATATTTTGATCAATTGGTTGCCACCTGTGGTAATTATTTAGACCATTTGGAGGTAATTTTAATGAAATGTTCATTATAAAGCCCATCTTATTAACATTTCATTGTCAAAATAGAGACTATACCAGTCAATCATACCTTTTCACATATATAAATACGTTTACTGAATGGATTAAAAGCTGTAGATATAATTTGTTCATATCTAATGTAACACTAACAATAAACTAATAATATTGTTTTTCAGTTATTTTAACCTTTTGCAGCCATTTTGGATATTTTAGAATACTCAAACTAAATCTACAGCTATATGCTTTATCATAGACATGTAGTGAATGCTGTTCCATTATATTTAGGGGTAAAACTTATCCATTCTGGCAGCCATTTTAGAGAGTGACACACTGATTAAAATTGTCAAAGTGGTGGGCCTTATTTCTAAAAACAATAGCTTAGCAGTTTAGATTATACTAGTTGGTGAATTTGATGTAATTAACACTCTTACAATATCTATTTTGGAATATCATGCACTCATGTAGACTATTTTTCACATTTACAGCGGCCATTTTGGTGGCCATCTGGTTTTAAAGTATGTTTTACAATGCAAATATACTGGATATGATTTATTAGTGGTCTAATACATACACCCCTAAGTTAAAACTAGAATTCCAGCAATTTGTTCAGTCATTGTGGGACCCATTTTGGATTGTTAAGTATCTTAACAAAGCAAAAATACTAGATATGAGATACTAGTGATCTATTTTATACATCCCATCATTAAAACTATATTTTCATCATACATTTAGGTTGATATTATCCCATTTTATGGAATTTGACAATTTTTGCAGCCACTTCGGGAAACATTTCGGGGACATTTTAGGGCAGTTATTTTGGATTTTGAACTATGTTAACAAAGCAAAAATACTGCATTTCAGTTACTAGTTTTGACCACTTTTGACCATTTTTGGCCATTTATTTAGCGGCCATTTTGGTTTTTAAAGTATGTTAACGAAGCAAAAAAACATGAGATTTCTAGTGGTCTAACACAAACATCCCATTGTTAAAACTATACTCTGATCATAAATGTTGGTTTATATATGCCAATATATGGAATTGTACCATTTTTGGCGGCCATTTTGGCGGTCATGTGCAATATATTTTTGGGGAGGGAGAGGGTAGTGTGTTTTGGTGGGAGTGTATGAGGTGCGGGTGGGTGGAGTATGTATGGTGTCAGTCAGGTGATCACGTAAATGTACCATGTTTTATGTGCAATATCTTTCGGGGGAGGGAGGGAGGGAGGGGGTAGTGTGTATGTGGTGTGTGTGGGGTGGGTGGTGGGGTTATTGTGGTCTTTAATGTGGAATGTATGTTGTATGCAGGGGTGGGTGTTTGCTTTTATAATGTTATTGGTTTTTTTAAATCTATTATTGTATAATATCTATTTTTAATGTATTTTTGTCATTTGTAATATTGTACCAATTTAGCCGGATGGCTGCGATGACAAAAAACTATACCATGAATAATAATAATAATCATTAAGGTGTGTTAAAAAAGCAAAACAAATCTGGATATGAGTGTCTGTAATGATCTAATAATAATAAAAATAATTATAATTATAATAAAACAAGGATTTATAAAGCGCTTTATTAACCAACGGGTGCAAGGCGCTGAGAAAGAAGAAGAAAAAGAGTAAAGAAGCGACACAGGAAGACAATGATCATGAAGATGGAAAAAGGTGGGATTTTAAGGAGCCATTTGAAAGTGGTCAAATTGTCAGCACTTTTGATGCTGGCAGGAAGTGCATCCCACAGGCGAGGAGCTGCTGTAGAAAAGGCTCTGTCACCTGCAAGTTTGTTGGAACGTAGAACAACAAAGGATGTGACCGATCTGGACCGGAGTGAATAAGCAGTGCTATGGATCTGAAAAAAATACATATATCTCACTATTAAAACTATACTTTCACCATACAATTTGATTGCTATGTCATAATCTTATGAAATGTGACCATTTTGGACGCCATCTTGAATAACCCCTTAGCATTATAAATGTATGTTTGGTAATATCCAGATGTTTTAGGACTATGAAAGTAAGTCAAAACATTTGGTTTGAGGGAGTCCTGGGAAGGGGGTGGGGGTGCAAGGTAACCCCCCCCCCCCCCCTCCCCCCGAAAAAACATATTTGTAAGGTCATTTTCCATTTCCGTTGTCCAAAATCTCTCTCTGGCTTTGACCGCATCATATCAGAAGAAAAACAGATATCAGTTATCATTTACTATAAATGTATAAATCAAAGCTATAATCATGGCAAATGTCATGATGCTGACATTTATATTAGCAATGTTATGAGGGAGGAAGTAGAACTTATTGATTGACCCTCGTATGTGCAAGAAGTTGTGAAATCTATAATTTGAGAGACAGTTGTATTTCAAGCTGATATGGAGATGAGATGATATCAGCCACGATACATATCACATGTCTTCCACATTAACTCATGCTAAATTCAGAAGATAACACTTTGTCATTCCTTTGTTGGAAGAATGATTATCACTATATTGCCCAGTAGATAATTTCAAATCCACTTCTTTAGAAGCACCATTAAAAAAGGTGTTTTTTGTGTGTGTGTTTTGGGGGTTTTTTGTTACAAAATAACCTACCCAGCAATGCTGTGCTGTGCACACACTAAACAGGATTTTGTTCTTAAAATTGGATGAAAAGGTCCCTTTTTCCACCTCTAGGCATCTGTGAAGTAATATCTTAAATTGATAATCATTCTCGGTTTTGCCAGTAATAGGCTATTACAGCTTTGTCACTTTTATACCATTGTAGAGTTATTAAAAAACCACAGCAATCCAATGCAAACACATTCAGTGTGAGCGCAAAGCATGTGACATGGGTCCGTGTACAGTTTTGTAGTCCAAGCTGTTTCATGGTCCAAGGTTTCGTGTTGCGACGTAAACCTGTCATGTATCAGAGACATGTAATATTGTGCGTAACATTTAACATAGCTACTTCAAATTATATACAGGCAATGGTAGATTGCCAAGACTATTTCATTTCTCTGTTTTACTTCCTAGCTTCTCTTAAAAACTCATTTCTGACATATACTGGGTATTAAAGGAAACTGGACTTTTAAAAGTACATTTTGCATGACATCTTGCCATTTGATTAATATGGCGTCAAACCTAAAATACCTAGTTCTCAATATTTATTTTCTATTCGAACGATTAAGGACCACCTAAAGTTTCCTCATCGATTGAAACCCTGGCGTGTATGGAAATAGCTACATTTGTCCTAAACACATCCCTAAATATCATTATAATGTTGTGTGACGCCCATTGGTGTCATGAAAATACCTTGTTCAGAAGTGCTACATTTCTATACTGATCGTTAAAATAAGAACAACACCGATATTTTTACCAAATTTTAAAAACAAAGTTGTCCACGTCAACGTCGCCCTAGCTTTTTTCCGCTTGATAATAGAATAGAGGCAATTAGGTCACTATAGACCATTAGCCCTTATTCCTCCATCATGTACTGGGGATATGAACCAACCTAAACATCACTATTCATTTTTATGGAAACACGATACGGTCGGCCGACGGCAACATTTCTGTAACAAAATACTTTAAGCAATGCATACACCTATCAGTTGTAACACGCACTATACGACCCCCGGGAGAGGTGCGTCGTGGGTGCGTCGTTTACCAATACTTCTTGACGGAGGGAACGTCAGTGGCAGCCTTTGGTCCGTCAAAAAATGACGGAGGGTGCGTAAAGGTCCGTCACTTTACATGGGTGCGAATGGGCTGATCGTTGACTGAGGGTGCGTATTTGGATGGCAATGGTCCGTCGTTTTTTTGACACAGGCTGCGTCATGGTGCATGAGAAGTTGACGCACCTCGGTAAAGTGACGCACCACTCCCGGGGGTCGTATAGTGCGTCTTACAACTGATAGGTGTATAACAGCATCTATAAAAATGTAACATTACATTTCTTTCTGACATCCCTCTGTTCACCCTTATCAGTCCCCTTATATACAGAAAATGAGACATTTTCCTATTACTCGACATTATTTTTTAAAAAGATGACCTGTATGTGATAATTATTATTAGGTATCTGTCAAAAGGCCTCATTTTCGTTTTCACCATGACATTGTGTCCAATTAATATACGCTTGTCATACTGACGGAGGATATGTCTACCCAGGGGCATTTGAATCCATGTCTATGTATCTGGAATGACAGGAATGTGCGTATCGATAAATCTCAACATCACTTAGCAGATCGCGTCACGGAACCTCTTTGTTAAATTGCAAAGAGCCCTGTCGATTTATCCTGACACACTTATCAGTTTTCAACAGATTTCAAAGTGATAGTATTATTAGTTATCCCCTGTTTGATAACGCAATACGGGAAGATACCTATGGTTGGGTGCCATATCACATGAGGCCTCATCGTCCGTCCCCAATTATGCAAACACAATTTCCTGAATAACTACATTTATGGCGTACTTTACTGACTGGCTTCTAATGTAAGTTTCCCAGCCCCTGGAAAACCAACAAACTCATCAGTGAAATGAAACATATAAATAAGTACACTTTTAACTCGTTTTCAAGCTAAGGTCTCGCTTTAGTACTTTAGATTAATATTTTGTTAGTTGTTATGAAATAAGTAGTAAGTCTAGATAACTACACTGCGGTACAAAAACCTTCACATTTATTAAGATTGGACAGTCGAAGTAAGTTTAAATCTGATAATACTATACTATGCCGTAATAAAGCAAAGTCGACAGGCGTATTAGAAACACCTCTGTGACATGACAAGGGAGTAACGTGAGCGTCTGTGACAATTACTCGAGAACCTGTCGAATGGTTTTATATCACATGATTTGTAGACATCACGTGATACATTCATTTTGATTTCCTACACATAAATCGAGCGTTCATGAATAGGAAATGAACATGAACATATCACGTGAGGTCACTTGTCAGGTACCCCCCCCCCCCCCCCCCCCATTCGTCAGCCTGCTTCTTTGAGTGTCTGTGAAATCTTTAATTATTTGGTTTAAATCTTTTTTGTTGATAAATGAATAACACATACCTGAGTTTGTAAACAATAGAATGTGAAAAATCAATATAATTGATTACTAATTTGGTCATTGCTTCCTTTTGTCTTGGTTTTTCATAGGATATCCTATACTTGGATGTACACTTTTTGAGGAAGCAAATTCTTATCGGTGTCTTTGTTAATGTTGTGAAAACCTTTATTATAATATCCATGGAAATAACTCAATTTCGACCAAAATTGAGTTACTTCCTTTTGTCCTACTTCCTAATGTACTACTTCCCAATGTGCCTTTCTCTATACCGTATCATACATTACTTATTATTCTCGTTGGCTGCGCCAGCTCGATATAATAACTGTCATATATTTTGTGATCTCGAATTTTAAAAATAAATTGATGTGTTGGCCTCGGTTCTCAATTAAAGACAAGTATTGTGTTTAAGAAACGCGGATCTATTCATAACTTGAAAATATGCTCCTCAACCTGGACTCACTGAACATACGCTCTCCATTGGCAGACGGGTGAAGGTATCGTGACGACCATGTATGAATATGCAAGATATGAGAGGCTCGAGGATAAACTCATGTTGTGAAGCATCATAACCATGCTAATGACAATTGGAAGCGATGCGCGTGAAAATAATCAAATATAAGTTACCTGAATACTTCAATAATTATAATGAATAATTCAATAATTATAATGAATAATTCAATATTGATAATATTTATAATGAAAAATTCAATATTTATAATGGATAATTCAATATTGATAATAAATAATTCAATATTGATAATGAATAGTTCAAATTTATAATGGATAATTCAATATTTATAATGAAAAATATTTTTGAGTAGAGAGGTTACACTAAGCATTTGGTAATAATTCTCCTTAAATTTAGTTAAATATCACTGCTTGAAAAAAATACATGTTAAACTATACGAAACCGCAATTTTGGCACAGGTTCGCCTTACCGATTTAAATTTGTTCAACCATAACTTTAAAATGAAATGTCCGATTTCAGTCAAATAAACCTAACATTTCACTGCATATGAGGTTTGCAATATCTCACATTGCTTTACCTAGCAAAAACATATATATCCCAAGACATACGTGAAGTCATGGGTGAATAGGAAATGAAAACATTTCTTGTCGTTCCAATTGAGGTATGCAACTGGGTTTTTTTCTTCATAATGATCAAAACAGCCGACCATGTATTGCATTTTTCTGTTCAGCCCAGATTACCATAGATGAATCCAGCTTCCGGCAGCTTGGTGCTAAGCATTGGTTTCCAGTTTCCAATACGATTTATTCCGTTAAATATATACTACCGGGTTCCAAATTGTCGGTTCCTTTCATCTATGCTTAGCACCAAGCTGCTCAAAATGAGATTCAAAATAGATAGCCGCACATCGTCTGTCCCCAATATCCAGACACAATTTCCTGAATACATACGTTAATGGCGTACTTCACTCTTCTAAGGTAAGTTTTCCAACCGCCGGAGAACCAACAAACTCGTCAGCTCCACAGATACAGACAAGTGTTATTAATTAACACAGAGAGATCCTCAGGTGATTTGTTTATGTGAATATGCTTAATATGTACAGACATTGACGATTTTGTTGTTAACAGTCTTAGTAGCATCATTAACCTTTCTGTATAAAATGTGTTAAAATTCATATAGTGAAGATAAACGTATATTGTATCGGGGATTTTTGAATAGAACTATTTTATTGATAAGACCTCAATTCAATGGTTAAAAAACGTATGGTTCCCTATGTTCGTTTTTTTGGGTAAGAACAAAATAATAGGTTCATTTAACGACACTTTTCAATGTCTCAAAATGGTTAATATTTAAGCATGAAAGGTATGCTAAGGTATGCTAAGTGCGCACTTTAGTAATTTAGATTAAAGTGTTATGGGTATTTTGAAATAAGTAGGACGTCTAGGTAACTAGATCACCGCATAAGAACCTTCAAACCTTAGTCAGTACGATACTGACTTGGAAGGTCAAAGAAAGTTTATATCTGATAATGTTATACCATGCAGTATCCAAACAAAGGCGTATAAACAAACAAGAAAACAGCATAACAAGGGAGTTAAAATGAGCGTCTGTGACAATTGCTCGAGGACCTGTCGAATGGTATGTAGCGCAGGATTTGTAGACATCACATGATATGTTCACATTGATTGTCTGCCTAGAGCGTCAGTAATAAGTCATGCCCTTCAGATGCACAGAGTAATCTTAATGATTGTTGGTATACATTTGATCGTTACAATTGGGACTCGTTTGTCAGTCGTGTGTTTTAACATGATTGAAGGGCTGTCACACCTACGGTGATCAGGTTTTGCGCTTGCATTGCTGTGAAAAAGTATCAAACAGTATCAAAGCGCCAAGCCGAACGCATACAGGTCTCAAGGAACTATTTGGTACCGCAGTGGCTAGGACGGGAGCTCCCCATGGTCACCCGCGAGCGCCAGACTGAAAGTTATCTGAAATGTGTTTGTATTAGCAATCGAAAATAAAATAAAATGCTCTTTTAGCACCCTGCCTTCTGCCCCATATTTGCACAGGACTAATACTGTCTTTGATTATGTAATTCATGTGTGGATTAACATCAAGTTATGGACGATTGTTACTGTTTTGTTAAGCTAAATTATGAATGATAATTACACGTTTTGTGGGTGTAACTCTTTTGTGTATTCAAAGAGTGATGGAAATGTCAGTCGTGCAATAGTCTTTTCTTTAATTTCTGAATAGTGATTGGTATTTTCACGTAAATGTATATGCATATCCATTTGCCTCAGGTGAAATTATGTATTTTTTACGCACACACCTATTTTAAATTATTCCACTTAATTTTGGTTTCATTATTGTAAATTATTGTTAATATTCACAAATAACAATATATACACAAGTCATGCAAAGAAAAGAAAAAAAATCAGAACTTTGGAAACAAATGAGTTTTTAACCGGCGTTTGAAGATACAGATGGACGGACCCTCTCTGATGCTGACCGGGAGCTGATTCCAAAGTCACCAGCTTGACGTTTAGATCGAGGAACAAAAAGCCTGGTAGCATCAGAAGAGGAGCGAAGTCGGGGTCTACTATCTTTATTTCTACCGTTAGATACATTATACAATTTGAGTACGTTAGTTAGGTAAAGTGGAGCGTGATCGCTAAGACATTTAAAAAAAATACAGTAAGTATTCAGACCAATCTATTATGATTTTGTAGCTAAGATTCAAAGCTTCAATTGTGGAATATTTCATACGACTGGCTTGTATAATAATTATAATAATAATAATAACAGCTTATAATGCGCCAACATTCAACAAAACTGTTGCTCCAGGCGCATATAGCAAAGTTATGAGGTAGGAGGTAGAACTTATTCAAACCCGTACAAACCCGAGCTTGTTGTTTGGTTTTCTGGGTTTCGTTGGCTTTTACACATATGTATCAACCGGAATATAGGTAACAAATAGTGTTGAAATATTAAAAAAATCTTGAAAAAAAAGAAAAATCTTGAAGAAAAAAAATCTTAAAAAAAGAACATCTTTAAAAAAACAACCAGCCCACATTTTTCGTCATTTTGACCCTTCTTTATTATGTTCCCAATAATTATATTCATTGTGAAAACTTATTCAAGTTAATGTAAAATGGTATAAGAATGAGTCATACATACCAGGTCAAACTGAATGTTTGAAAAGTAAACTGCGCCAATAAAGTATCTAAACACTTACAAATGGTCAGATTTATCGGAACCTGAAATAGTATGCAAAACAATAATTAATTAATTCGATTCACAGTTATCTTCAGCGCATTTTGACACCTCTTTTGTTGCGCTACGATGTTGTTTGGGGGATTTATGGGCACTTGAGTGGCTTAAGGTCGAATTCAAAAGTTGCAAATGCCTCTATTCACCCCAATTCCAGAAGGGAATTCACACAAGCATCACACACAGACAAAATCAAGACAAAAGACACCAGTTTTATTAATTAAAAATTATTGCCTCCCATCTCTGACCCTTTTGTTTTGTTATTGACAATTAATGCTGATGTTCATCGCAATCGATTTATCCAACGCGCGATAAACAAATCATTTATAAAAGGCGGGCAAAATAATGCTGATCTTATTCGTCACAATACAACGCTCTTGCTTGAATAGGGGCTTTTGCAACTTTTGAATTTGACCTTAAGCCACTCAAGTGCCCATAAATCCAGCGCAACAAAAGAGGTGTCAAAATGCGCAGAAGATAACTGTGAATCGAATTCATTAATTATTTGTTTGCATACTATTTCAGATTCCGATAATACACCTATCAGTTGTAAGACGCACTATACGACCCCCGGGAGTGGTGCGTCACTTTACAGAGGTGCGTCAACTTCTCATGTACCATGACGCACCCTGTGTCAAAAAAACGACGGACCATTGCCATCCAAATACGCACCCTCAGTCAATTTTTGGACGCACCATTTGGGGATTCCGACGGACCATGACGACGCACCCCGTCGTCAGATATAGTTGACTACACTGGATAAAACACGATGACTACTGAAAGTGAAACTACTTTTGATTCACGGGTGATCTGCCCTTATTCGATGTTGTCAACCCTGGCCCTCGAATATATAGACCCCGGACCGGGACCGGGACGGACGGCACCAAGAGGAGAATTTTTATATGCGCAATAATGTCTGACTGGTCTAAAATTCATAAAATATTTAACTGATTATCATAAACGTCAGGATGAGGATGAAACAATTTCGAGAACATTTCCCATTCTGCTTCGACCCCGGCTTCGACCAGTTCAGAGGCGTAACCAGGAGGTGGGGTGGGGGTGTATTGGGGTGGAGGGGGGGGGGGGGGGGGGGGGGGCATCCTTCATCCCTTGTTATACATGTAGGCTTGCACCTTTTTACAATAAACGGGAGGTAATTCGAAAATTGGGTTCTCGAAAGTGTACACAAAAAATCATATCAATGGGTCTATTTTCGCGAATGCGAAAATTTGGTATATTTTCCAGATAATTTGCGAACGGGGTCTATAAATGAAGCAAAATCCTTAGAAATGGGTTCCGTTTTTCCACAAATAACCCTTAGAAATGGGTTTGTTTTTTATTTGAATCTCCTGCCGCACATCCCCGACAAAATCTAATTCCGGGGGCCTGTCCTGCTACCTCTGTGTTGTTAGATTGTTCTGCGCTTGTGCGGAAGAGCGCAATGCTGATCCCCTATCTTATACTACCAATGTGAATCTACCCAGATAGCCAGATGTAGCCAGATGGGGTCATCTGGGTAGCTTCACGATTCTTAGAATACATACTCATTTGGACGCAAATAAATCCCGTTGCATCGGACGTTGAGGGCGTCATTGCATGCTACGTAATTTATAATTTTCCAAAGAACATGTCTAAGATAGCGCACCACCGAATCACTCCACGTTTATGTAATAACGAAATTCGGCTAATATAAAGGAGTCCGAATGTAAAGTGATACCGTTGACCAGCTGAGGTGTTCAGTATTAAATTATATTTAAAATATGACCATAAAAATGGAATTTGGTTGAAATCTGAATCCGGATTTTCATCTTAAAGGAGACTACGGGCGACAAACGATGAAATTGTTGAAAATTGTGAAATTTTACTCAGAGGCACCCCCTTTAAAACCCATCTGGCTGTATAAAGACGTGTTTGGATATATCAAGTCACCCCAGCTGAGGTGTTCAGTAATAAATTATCTTTAAAATAAGACCATAAAAATGGAATTTGGTTGAAATCTGAATCCGGATTTTCATTTTAAAGGAGAATTGGGAACATTTTCTATATTCCCCATAGAGATTGTACACAACGCCACCGCCGCCACCGCCGCCACCGCCACCGCCGCCACCGCCACCGCCACCGCCACCGCCACCGCCACCGCCGCCACCGCCGCCACCCCTGACTTTCGAAATATAATTAATCATATCTCAGCCAAACAGTTATAGAAATACCTGATTTATTCACACATTGTAGCTAGATAAATAGGCTTTCAAATGACGTCTAAACCATAGCTCTACCACATTTAGTTGTTGAGTTAATTGAGAGAGATGGATGATTCTTCACCAAAAATGCAACGCCGCCACCCTTTTTGGGTGGTCAGTTCAAAACACATGGCCTTATTTATTACTTTTTATTTTAATCCATGAACTTTATGTGATACTATTATACGTATCTGTCCGATGGCCTCTATTTCATTATAATGTCATAAATTGGGACATTGTGTTCAATCAATAGACACACGTGTTATAAGTGAAGAAATTATTGACTACCCTCGGGTATTCAGATCTATTTTGTATCGCAATTGTCATGATTGTCAGGCGTATATGGATCTCGAGAACACTTAGCAGATCGCATCACCGGACATCTTCTTTCAATCACAACGAATTGTGCCGATTTTGTGCTTTCCTGTTGCACGTCAGTTTTAACAAATGTTAAAGTTACGCTACTTGACAGGTGCCGACATTGAATCACTCAGAGCTGAACACCTGAAGATATACAGCCGATAAACTACGCAGTTCCGTTCAACTTTACTAAAACATTAGTTTCAAAAGAAACGGATATGTCTCCAGGTTCTGTAAAAGGACATCACCCATCCTCGTAGAGCACGTGTGGTCCAGTGGATCAGAAGCAAGTCTCACGATCATAGGTTTGTGAGTTCGAGCCCCACTGCGGTCAACGTGTTTGTATCCTTGGGCAAGGTACTTAGTCTCAATTGTCTCGTGGTTCGGAAAGTCACGTAAAGCCGGTGGTCCCGTGTATTCAGACGCTTCACCCTGAACACGTTAAATAGTCACAGACCTTATCGTTAAGAGTAGGGGTTCATCCCGGGCCTGTTACTTGTGCATTTAAGGTAGTCACAGGACCCTGCGCCATAATAGGCTGCAACCGTGGTTCTGACTATCCTAGGAATAAAATGTTAAAGCGCTATGAGATGGATGTATGTAAAAAGCGCTATATAAATGCCGTGTATTATGATTATTATTATTATTATGATTATGCTGCTGCCATGCGGTTCACAAACCAACTTATGGGGATGTTCAGGGAAATAATTATTAAAATACGACACAATTCCAACCGTGACATTACCAGATCAGTAGCCAGTAATATTACAATTATTTCAAGCATCAATTCTTAGTGGTAGGTAGAAATCCTATGTTACCCTATTGTTACACCTAGCAAACTATTTGGATTAGAGAATGTCAGGCCTTAACCAAACTGCATCGGAACGGTTCGTTCGGCTTGATTGAGGACGTGCTATTTAGTGACTCACTGCCGTTCATTTTTACACGGTGACTCATCTAGTGACGGGAGTCGTCTTCCGATGGGATTACAAGGTGGGGCTTGGAAACGGGATTGCATTGTCAATGGAAATGTATCCCGTCACAGGAATTTTCAACATTGAAAACAACATCCTGTAGTGCTGATTTTCAACAATAAGTAATTTAACGTAAACTATTCACACTTGCCCTATAAATGCTATACAACAGGGTCAACTCGCCTCTGAACTGGTGGTCTCATCGCCAGTCAGCTGTAGAACGGGGCCCCGTTTCAATTGAGGGCGCTCTATTTAGTGACGCACTGCCGTCATTTTTACACGGCGATTCATCAAGTGACGAAAGTCCGTCGCCCGCCGGAATACGAACAAAAAACACTTTTCAATAGAGGGCGGGCTTTGGAACGAGATAACCGTTACAAAGGCATCACTTCTGAATACTATAGGGCTTATATGAAATGTAAAAATTATCACACTTACCCTTAAAATTCTATAAAATGGTGTAATATCGTCTTGAAAATGGTGGTCTCGTGGCAGCAAACCGGTCAAAAAAGACATAATTTTAGCTTGTGCCGTGTGATATTAGGGTTAAAGATTAAGTTAAATCATCGAACTAGATGTTTCAAGTTCTGGTACCTTATGCTGCCCTCAACTCGATGGATAGCTATTTTTATGCAGATAATTGGGGGTAAAAGGCGAAAATTCAATCATTGCCCACATTGACGGGTGTGCGTTACCTTGATTACGTACACCCGTCGTTTTAGAGCGCCCTCAAATGAAACGGCCCTGTTCTACAGCTGACTGGTCGCGGTACACTGCAAAAACTACAGAACACATCGAGGCGTAGAGAACACGTCAAGAACATGTCAAGAACGCGTCTGGACATGCTGGACGCGTTCAAAAAATGTATATAACAGATTTAGAACAAGCTCCGTGCCGTTAAAGATGTGTTCTTGATGTGTTTTAGAAATTGCACACATGCAGAACACATGGTTATGCGTCAAAAAATCCAGAACACCTACAAAACACTATCTACAGAACACATCTGAACACATGAACATGTTCTATATCTGTTACATTTGGACGCTTCCGACACATCCTGACTTAGTTTAGAACACGTCGGAATGTGTTCTGTGAAGCGTCTGATGTGTTCTGTAGTTTTTGCAGTGTAAACAGGTTGACAAAAGTATAATGTGAGATGTCAGGGTCAAAGTTGAGGCTACATCATCGGACGTGCTGGCGCAAGGAATGCTGGTACCTAGGCTGCCCTCAACTTGATAGATGTTATATTGTACTCAAATACACGTTACAATGCGCATTCACGTTCACGTGAAACATCCTTCAATAATGGAGCTATCTGTTAAAGACCCTGTCACACCTACGGCGATCAGGCTAGCGATAACAATGTGCTGACATATTATCAAAATATGAATAATACGCAGTGAGAGCACGGGAAACTGTCTAAAATTGTCCATTTTAAAATCAAGGTCACTAAAACCCTTTCACATTCTGCTACGATCCGGCTGGCGCTTGCATTACGCTGAAAAAATATCAAAACGCCAGGCCAAGCGCATTCTCCAAGAACCCATTGGTGACGCAGTGGGAACTGGCTGGAACATAACAGGTTCGTGGGAGGGTCGTGAGAGGGTCCCCATGGTCGCTCTTGAGCGCCAGTGCACCGTGCTTGTTTTGTGCACGCACAAAACAAGCGCGGAGGTTCGGCGTTCTGTTCAGAGCGCTGCTCTTGGGTGTTGAAGCCTTGCCTTTGAGTCTTCCCATGGTGTCTATCACTGTCTATGTCGTTCTATGTATGTTGTTCATTCGTCAAATCCCGAAAACAGACTGAGCAGGCAGGAGGCTCTCTTTATAGGGCGATTGCACGGGGGTCATTACTTCAAATATTATTTAGATGAAAACATGCATGGATCAATAAGTTTAACAGGTTGCTTGGTATTGTACTTGGGGAAATGATTTGAATCTAATAACATTCGTGCAATCGCTCTGTACTCTCCGCGCACACGCAGAGAACGTTGTGCAAACATATGGAAAAACTAACTAGTAACGCAGACAGCGACTTGGACGTACTAAGTACGTTTACAGCGTAGAGGAAGCGCAGTGACAGCCCAAGAGACTTTAAAGTAGAAGCACAATGGGTCGTAATAAGAGCGCCGTGAAAATGTGATACGCGGGATAGGAGTGTACTATAGAGCTACCCAGTTTTCTACGCTCTTCCAGCGTGCTACAAGGGTGCCCTCTCCCGCTCTAGGCAGTGTCCACTGCGTCCCCAATCGGTTCTAAGAGACCTTAATGCGTTTGTATTTTCAGCGCAACGAAAGCGCAAGGTCTGATCGCCGTAGGTGTGACAGCACTATAACCAGAGAACATTTTAATGTTAAAACTTGTTAAAACAAGATTTATTGCTGCTTTTGCTTGATATCGAATGAAAACATGGTCTACTGACTCAAAATTCCATCAAGCAGACTTCATTTTTAAGGCATATTCATTACTGTTTCATATCTTTGTTGTGCAGATTAGTGCAGCCATACCCAGAAAATAATTTTAGAAACAATGAATTGGAAACTGGTGTATAGGAAAGCTGCTGATGTGTTCCTATTAACCAGCATTAATTCCACGATTGCTGAACCACACAGTGCTACCCATACTCTGATGTAGAGAAATAGATTCCTTTATTGCACTTAAATAGTTAACTTGTTGTTTACGTGTGCATGACAGGTATGCACCGCGTTAAGACATGGCTTGTCAGCAAAGAGGTCTTAGTGCCGCGGAAATTAGTTCCTTATCCTTACGTCTCGAAATGCAATACTTGAGCAAAATATTGCCCGCATCAAAAAGATATTTCGTTTCACCAAAGATGTGTAGATATAAATGATTATTGATATTAAGGCCTAAAAAAAAAAAAGTTTGATTGGCGTAACATGACCAAAACAAATAGGGTAGGTCGGTCGGGATTTTTTTTTTTTTTAATTTTTAATTTTATTTTTAAATCACCTACTGTGCAATGTCTACACATAGCTCTAGCGTATTTAATTGCCGGGCAAAAGTGTATCGTTGTGTTCAACAATATATAATTTCGATGGGGACTTAAAATAGCCGAAAATGAAAGCAAACAGTGTCAGACCATTTAAACGGGGTATTGTATATTGTCTTTATAAGGTAAGTATAATACCATGAAAGCCAAAATATAATTTATTTAAGTAGTATGTTATTAATATTAATTTGTATCAGGCTCTTAGTTATACTTTTGTTAAATTTCTGTTTCCTATATAGAGATGATACATATAAACCGGGATTTTCTTCATATTTGCCCTCAGGGTTTGCCTATAAACTACCGTAAACGGATTTCCTTTACATTAACAATTAACAGGTACTGACGACATGTGCCGGAAATTTGCCTTTGACTTCGCTTACGCTGGGAAATGTGTCAAGCACATCACTGCACAGCATAAGTAAGATCACAGCAGGGAAACATGGCACTTTAAAGGGCTGTTAGTATTTCTGAAAAATACATTGATTAAATAATCCTCCTAACAGACATGTCCCTTATACAAGCACTCTATAAATGAGAGCTTAGTTCCAAAAGGCGCTAACTCACTGAAAGTGAAATAGGAGAAAAGCAACGTTTTTTAAAATGAGTATGTTGCACTTCTTCGATTATGCTACTTTTCTGCCATATGAAAGATACCATACGTGGAAGCTTAAAAATTGGTTTGATTTCATTTTTTGATTTTCACTGTATTTCCTATGTCTTTCTTTATTTTCGGAAATCAGTGGAGTTTTTGGAACAAAAATGTTTCGACCAATTTTCAAAAAACACTTTACCAAGCAATCTTTTTTTCCAAATAATGTACACCTGAAAGACAATATCAAATCACATTGAAAACAGAAAACCGCATTCAAATTAATTATGAATTTTTGATATGTTGTGAGAAAATTGAAAATGTGGACAATTTGGGACATTTTTTTAATTAACAACAATTTTGTTCGTGTGCAATTTTCAAAACAATAATCCATACATTTTACGTTTTCTTCATTGCATTTCGTTAAGGACATTCCTATCAATGTTTTACCATGATAAAATAACCATATTTCCACCAAAAAAAGAGTGAATTATATTCAATTTTTTGGAAATTTCCGGAAATTACCTGGAATTTCCGGAAATTACCGAGGGCCATAACTTTGGACCCGAACATGCTGCAGATGTAGAACAAAGTTTAAAAGATGTATTTTGTAACTCTCTTTCATGATCTGCACCTAACTCAATTTTTCAAAAAAGTGAGTTCGCGCCTTTTTGAACTAAGCTCTTCAAATATGTAAAATACCCAACTCTGTCCACCACCGTACAGTTTAGTATTACGTCCATGCCGGCATATGGCTTCCATACTGGATTATAGCCAAAGCTCAATACCTCTAAGTGGGTGACACTCTTTAAATGAATCTTCAACACTAGCTCCATGTCCTTTAATTAGAGGAAACTCCCTGGATCAAATAAGCTTTGATCCTAGAAGCATAACACTTTCAAAGAATACTTGACATACGATGTTTGCAATGGTAGCTGTTTGAAACCCCTGGCAACCTATAAGCCGACCAAATTACTATCACTTTGACATATGATGCCAGATGAGAGAGTTGTTTCCTGTTATTCAGAACAATAATTCCGGCATTAGGAAACGATGGGTGTGTGGAGGAGAGAGGGTGTCGGGGGTGTCGAGGACCTAATTTTATCCAATAGTTACTGCTCCTGTTGGAAATCACCTGCACTATTCATGGTACTATTCATTCTGCTTCGATAATTGCCTAACTCACTTTTCATATTTGTGTTGTTTTCTAAAAACAAGAACAAATGAGTTATGCAATTATCGAAGCAGACTGACGATATTGTATGTGCCAGTATCGGCCGATACTGGAAGCTGAGACGAATATACCTGAAGGGATAAGAAGCACTATTCATTCCTGTTATGTGCATCGGTGCAAGTCTAACACGATAATTGTTATGCTTGACGGCCAATCGATTATCATCATTCAGTGTAATTTGTAGCACGACCTCATTATGTGAGTTACCGCGCTATTTCAAATTTAGTGTTATCCACACGTGTATTACGATCTTCTAAACAGCCTGAACATACTGTACCGGGTGGTTCAAAAAAAAAGTTGACCCAAGTTCTAGGTAACTTTTCAACTACATTTTATAGTTTCAGAGAATTTGTGTTTACTTAGTCTTGATCAGCAGTAAGTTTTGAAATTATCCTGAACAAATTGTAAATTTAGCTTTGTTGGTTCTTCAGATATGGTTCATTACAGAGAGCATGCACAGAACTGCCTTTTCCACGGGAGCGTCCTTTAGTAGAAATAGAATGCACAAAGTGGACTTACACACGATTGGTCACAAATTGTGAAAAAGAAAAAAAAGACACATCTGAAACATCTGCCTGGTGCATGACATTACCTACATACGTACCTATACGTACTATCGTTTCTTTGTTGAATGTGAATGGCACATAAGCACAGAGAATGGGATACTTTGTAAGGGTGGGCTTTTCAATTCTGAATCTAGAGCATGCTGTTTTGTTGAAGATAAAAAACTAAATGACGCTCCCGTGGACAAGTCAGTTTTGTGCATGCTTTCTGTAATAAACCATATCTGAGAAACCAAACAAGCTATAAACGCGCCATTTGTTCAGGATAATTTCAAAAACTTACTGCTGATCAAGACCAAGTAAAAACAAATTCTCTGAAACTATAACGGTGGTTGAAAAATTACTTTGAACTTGGGTCAACTTTTTTTTTAACCACCCGGTAGTATTGGACGGTCACCGACATACTGACTGTAATAGATTTCTAAAATGATTACGCATTTATATTGCTAAAATTATGGCATTTCTAAACACAAATCATGAACTTTGAATATCATAATATATTGTCTATGGGTTGAAGTAGGACTAGTAGGTTTTAATTGGCATATACTTTTTCTGAAATACCATAATTCTAGCAATATAAATGCGTAATCATTTATATAGAAATCTATCACAGTCTGTGTGCGTATCATCATGATCATGGTTTAAACCCAGAAGTGAGAGCAGGACTAATCGACACATGCATGCGCACAGCCTGTTTTGTATGTTCTGCTTGGGTTGATTTGAGAACAATGCCGTGCAATGCCGTGCAAGACCTGGTTCGTAGAATTGAATGGCAATACACGGAGCTGCCTATCCTTTCAGGTATATTCGTCTCAGCTGGAAGTAACAATTATTTTGTACCAGTATTGAACGATACTGGGTGTTCCAGTATCGGACGCTATTATTACATGGTGGTTTGATCGCGTGTAAATTGTCCGTTTTATAAGCGCACCTACAACGACAAAGGGCAGCAGATATTGATGTAAAAATATAATCGATACATCGTCAAAACCACCGGTGTTGCCGTGTTATCCAAGGATTCTAGATAAAAGGGTCGCGCACCTGCCAGACTAGGCCAAACTAGGTTTAATAATAGAATAACATGTGCCCCGATTTGGGTTTTTTGGATAAGAAATCACATTTTGAGCTACGTATAAGATCAACGTCATTAACCGGTCAAACCGCAATCAATTTCACGCCACAAAATTGTCGTTCGCATTGAATTCGCAACAATAACAGCTAGTTTACCTGTCGGACTAAGCCTAACTAGGCTAACAACATAACATGTGCCCAGATTTGCTATTTGGGTAAGATATCACATTTTATAAGATCAGTGTCATTAACCGGTCAGACCGCAATCAATTTCACGCCACAAAGGTCGTTCGCATTGAATTCGCAAGGAAATAGGCTGTTTTCCCAGCCTAAATAGGCTAAATAATGATAGCATAACATGTGCCCAGATTTGCTTTTTTTGATAAGATATCACATTTTGAGCTACGTATAAGCATCATGTTGATAAGATCAACGTCATTAACCGGTCAAACCGCAATCAATTTAACGCCACAAATGCCGTTCGCATTGCATTCGCAAGGAAATAAGCTGTTTTCCTAGCCTAAAAAGGCTAAATAATAATAATAGCATAGCATGTGCCAAGATTTGCTTTTTTGGATAAGATATCACATTTTGAAATACATATAAGATCAAGTCATTAACCGGTCAAACCGCAATCAATTTAATGCCACAAATGTTGTTCACGTTGAAATCGCAAGGATAGCTATGTTGACTAGGGCCAATGCCTGACTGTCTGTTATACTGGCGTCCATGTTGTGAACCTGTAAAGGACCAAAGACACACGACATGTGTAGTATGATGTGAACTTACAAACCAAATGATAGGGGCCCCAATATATTATGCACAAGAATCTTTTATATTTCGTTTTTGAATAATGAAAACTTCCTTGTGCATATTGTTCATTGAGATAGTAGCGAAAATGAGATTGTTCAATGGACCCATTATAAAAATACACGCTGTTGTAATGGCGGCCGTGCAGTGACAATGATAGTCCGTTGACCAACTTGGAAACGTAGACATAATATGATGTTAAAATACAAACAGAACCTTATTAGACGCCATTATGAAATTGTCCGTATATTATGCACAAGAATTATTTTATATTTATTTGGATGAATAATGAGAACTGAAAGAGGCAAAGTGGAAAAATCAGTGAGATTTGGTGCTTGGATTTGGCAGCGCTGTGCATGTTTCAATGGCGGCCGTGCGGAGACAATGATGAATCCGTCGGCAATCTTGCCAACTAGGGCCTATAACATAATATAATTTTAAAATACAAACAAAATAATAGTGGCCCATTATGAAAATGGCCGTATATTTTGCACAAGATTTTGTTATATTTATTTGGATGAATAATGAGAACTGATTTGGGGATGGCATTTAAGGGAAAAGGAGTGTGATATGATGCATGGTGTACGTTAAGATATACGCGGCGAACAGTGTACATGCACTGGCTGGATCAGTGGGAATAACCGAACTATCGAAATTATTAATATGACGTCATAATAAAACGGACAGTTAAACAGCCGTAACTACAGTCCAGAATGTGAGATCTTTTAAAAGTACTCTTTTTCCATGGAATTTGTAACTTTGTTGATCAATTTTGACAATCATCAGTAATTTCCTCTTGAGCAAATAGCATCTTGCGTTATATGGGGTGAACATTAACATTTTAAACCCTAGTTACCCCCTCCCTGACCTTTGACCCCAATGTCATGATTGACCTCTTTTTTCGTGTCATTGACGGCCACACGATCTAAGTCCGGTGAAACTAGGATAATGTCTTAAGTTTTACCCCTGTATAAGTCAATGACCCCTATAGGACCCCTGTGAGGACTAGGTAATTTATTGCCAAATTTTGACAATCATCAGTCATTTCCTCTCGGAGGAGTAGCATTTTGAGTGAAAGGAGTGAACAATGACATTTTGATTTGACCCCTTTTGACTCCAAGATCATGACTCATTGCACAAGATGCAACAAGTCCGGTAAAAATCGGAGCATGTCTTTAATCTTACCTCTGTATTAGGTCAATGACCCAAACTGACCCCTGTGGTGACTGGAGATATTTGCAGGAGGGAATGTTGTACACGTGCATCTGAGGAATGTGTTGCCGAATTTTGACAATCATCAGTCTTTTCCTCTCGAAGAAGTACTGTTTTTTAGCAAAAGAAGTCAAAATTGATATTTTGACCCCTTAGCGACCCCAAATTATTTTGTATTTAAAAGACCGGAGTATTATATATAATGCGCATGGTCATAAGAAATATGTTGACAAGTTCGGACGGTCCTGTGTTATTTCGCTCAGCAGCAATGGCGTTTTAAAGTGAAAATCACGTTTTGACCCCTAATGACCCCTGTGTGACGTTTGACTCCTGGCCTGAGAAATGGTTCAACCCAAGGATACATTTCTGACTTAGTATGGACAAAATATGTTAAAGGGTTACGGAGCGGGTTTGCTGCCAGGGGAAAGACGAAAGAAAAAAGAAACAGCAAGAATACAGAATCAGAAAATGCTCCAACCAACGCCCATCAACCATCGTATGACGATTGGAATATGCCGGATAGATCTCGGTTCTTTATTATATAACTTTATAACGAGAAGTGTTGCGTTAAAGATTCAAGGTTCTTCTCATCACCTGCAAATCATCTCCTTTATCGAACCTCAATGCTTATAATATTACACTCTTCAGTCATCGTGGCTTGCCTGGTATCATGAACTCTCTGCCCTCTGTGAAATAAGAATAGCATCTCCCCATCTTATGTTCCTAAAGGCACATCTATAATACACGTGTGTTTTCAATGCATGAGGTCATAACCGAAAAGGGGAATGAAATTAGAGATTGTGAAGAAAATAAAGGAAAAACAACAAAAATCCAGAAAATATAGTAGAAACTTTTAAAATGTATTATAGTTGTGCAAAATATAGGCTGCATTAAAACCTTTTTTCAACCACCGGGAAGATTTAGTTTGTTTGCATATCTCCACACACAGTTTTTGAGAGATTAAAACACTTATGAAAAGGAAAACATTAGGCTACCCACTCAAGGTTTCCCCTTTTCAATAACATGTTTGCTTTTCCTATTAGACAGTGACATTTCCCCCTAATGATGTTTTCCAAATGGTAGCATTTTCAACGATGCAGGGTAAATATGACTAATTTTTGGAAAAGGAAAGTTAACATGATATTGAAAAGTAAAAAACTTTCTATAGGTATAGGCTATATAATATAAAGCAGTTTAAGAACCCACGGTGTTTACAATTAGACATTCGTTGGGACATTCACTGTCTGTTAATATTTTTTTTGTTTCTAAATTCTATAGGTAGCCAAGCGTTTTCCCCTTTCATAAACGTTTCCATTTCGCAAAACCTCAGGTTGTGAATGTGCGTGAGAGGAGTTATACAAACAAATGTGATATAATTTAAGGGGCGGTGACTTCACAACAATAATATAAGGTCGTAAAGACATGTACCAGAATCTCACTTTTGACGTCATTGTCGACACCTCTATCTTACCTAAAGAAACGTGTCAAGAACATCACTACAAAGCAGAATTACACCACAGTAGGCAAAGTGTGGACTTCAAATGAATCCTCAAAACCATTTTCAAATCCCAAATGATCTTGAAAACGTTCCTGAAGCAATCTTGTTAAGCTTGAATAATAAAACATTGAAAATAATTTGTGCGTAGCGCGCAAAAAAATGGTTACACTGAAAAATAATTTGGTGTCATGTTGACACTAAAACAAGTGTCAAAAAATGGGTCCTCAGTTGGCCACCTAAAGGTGTCAAATTGACACCATTATGGGTGTAAAATATGACACCTTTGGGTGTCATATTCATTTTGACACCTAGGGTGGTTACCTGAGGACCCATTTTCGAAAAATGCCATTACACCCCAAATGGGGTGTAATATTGACTCTCTTAAGTGTCATATTGAGTTTGACACCTAGGGTGGTTACCTGAGGACCCATTTTCGAAAAATGTCATTACACCCCAAATGGGGTGTAATATTGACTCTCTTAAGAGTCATTTTGAGAGTACATGTTTAGGAGCCGGTAAGACTGGTAAGTACCGATCTGCTCCATTTCTGATAATAATTATGATACAATTAGCGTAATGTAAGACGTCCGTATGAAAAAGACGACCACTGAGCCAGATAAATCAGGCTACATGTATATGTAATGTTGCACATATCATCGAGTCAAAAATCTTTTGAGCCTGGAAGCGTAGCACTTACGTAATATACTTGTCGTAAGATTCTGTCTAGAACTTGAGGCAAGCTTAACCAGATTAATCCCACATCAACCTCAGCATGACTTGGGATGCTGGAGGACTGGGTTTTTTTCTCGTATTAACTGGCGAGTCTTCCAGCATTACGGAAGCGATGTTTTTGTGGAAAGGGAACCTAAACCTTAGTTTCCTGGACGGATGCCAAACCAAAATCCCACGAAGAGTGCAATGGCATGTTCTGTGCAGCACTTCACCAACATGTGTTTCAGAAAGTGTAAATGGCAAGATTCACAGAACAATAAGGACGATGGTTCTGTGATGATTCCATTTCATCAGGATTCGGAATGATACAGATTTGTACTTAGATATTCCGCACTCACAAGTTTCAGAAAGAATAACACCAGATCTAGATCAGAGTATATACGAGGGGCAGTCAATAAATAATGAAAGTGATCATGGTATGGGATGCATGAGTGATTCTATTGAGGGGATAATGTGATCCATACAAAGTATGAACCTTTGTCTTTCAAACAATACAGTTTTGGATTTTTAAGTGTGAACTATGACGTCATAGCATTGTCTCAAAGTAAGTACACTTGGGACACTGCTAAATCAGTTATTTGGCGGGAAATTTGAATTGTTTGTATGAATCAAGTGGTAAGAAGATTGCATAACATGACACCAGAAGCAGGTAAATCACAATTTGTTTTCGCGTAAGTATGATAAAAAAGACAATAACTTAAATCCCTGTGTATCATGATATATGTAGTATAATAGGAAAAGGTAAGGAGAGGCAATCGAATAAAAAGGATACAAATATCAGTATATCAAATAGCTAATTTTCATTGAAAAATGCCCAGTCAGTGAATCACTAATATTGCGGAAAATCAAACAATTTAGGAAAAATTCAAGCAATTAACCAGTTTGGGAGATTCCATATGATAGTTAACTAATTATCTGAACTTATTCGCATGAAACCTGCAGAAAAAATGCGCATGCGCAGACGGCAGATCATTTTGAAACAGGCCCAAAATGGCTAAAATCATGAAATTTACCAGATAAAAGCTTACTGTGCCTTCAAATTCTAATCAGAAATAATGAAAAATACTTAAATCAATGTGTAAAATTATTGTGAAAGTCAAAATGAAGATATACATGAATGTATCAATCAAAGATGGCTGCCACAACCTCTCTTATTACTGTTATCTTTAGAGCTACTAGATATGTATTGTGTAAGTAATCGTCACATAATTTCAATAGTTTGATGAAATTTTATGAACAGCTCCTTTTGAAATCCCCACTATTATTATTTACATCCCACAACAATTTATTAAATTATAATCCCTCCATTGTTCTTTATCCTTTGTTGTTTTCTAAGATATATTATTGCGGATTTTGCTAAATAAAAGCGTATTTGAGATGGTCCCTTCTTGTTCGTATTAAGGCATTCAGATCATTGCCGAGATATACGCAAATGTATCAATCAACCCATAAACAACATATTACATATCCAGCCAAATAATTGACAGATTTCAGTCAGTGTCTGAAAGCTGTTGTGTTTATGTTAATGTCGTTACATAACCAAAGGTATCTAACAATCCAAAAGTGTTGTTTGAAAGACAAAGGTTCATACTTTGTATTGATCACATTATCCCCTCAATAGAATCACTCATGCATCCCATACCATGATCACTTTCATTAGTTATTGACTGCCCCTCGTATATACAAAATAGTGGCTACTAGCTCAACGGCCAACTTCGAAAAGCCTGCTAGTTTTGGCGCAGGGGTAATTGGAAGGCTAGAAGAAGAAAAACACTTTTATATGATAGGTTGATACTTTTGGGTCATTGCTAGGGTAATGTGAACATTGAAAGTGCTACAGTTTTAAAATAATGGCGAAAATGGTGAAAAAAATGTCTATATTATTTGCTAAATATTGCTATATTGTAAATTCGAAAAATATGAAGGTTGTTATTTTTAACTGATACTGAGCTAGGCTGCAGAATATAAAATCTTCAAAATAAATTACGTTTGACCTGTAATATGACCAGAATTGTTTAAAAAGTAGCAACATTATGATAAAAATCATAAAATATGTATTACATTTATAGGCTTCATTTAAAATTGTTAAAAGTTAGACAAATTGGATATACATGTAGTTAAAAAACTGCCCATATCATAGCCCTACTCACAACAGCAGTACTATTAAAACGGTAAGTAAATGCAAACTACTGAAGGAGAGAATTTTTATTAAAAAAAATTCGAAATCAAAATAAATTTGTCCAAATTTGGAAATTCTGTATTTTCGCCGCACATCCCAGCCAAAGTTGATTTTTATTGTTAGAATGACATTGTAAATGGTCGATAAGCATCTATATACAATATTGTGATAATAAGGCAGGTAACTTTAAATATTACCCGAAAATGACGATACTAAGGCACACAAAAAAGTTGTGTTGCCCTCGCAATCATAAAATCGGGAAGGTCGGCCGACCGGATGTTTTTTTGTGTTTTTTTTTCATTTTTCTTTTTTTACCAAATTGACCTTTCTATACCTATCATTTCAGTCAACATGTGTGAAGATACCAGTATTTTCTACCCAATGGTGAATATTTTCTTGAAGTACACATCTATGAACAAATATTCACCTTTGATTCTATAACAGAAAATGCTTGAAAGTATGGAATATCCACATAATTATTATATTGTATACTGTATTAAAGACAACGATGGAAAGAATGAGACTAAATAAAAACAATATACTACGAGGATCATTCAATAAGTTCTACCTCCTCACTCATAACATCGCTAATATGAATGTCAGCTTCATGACATTTGTCATGATTATAACTCTGAATCATAGCCACACATTTATAGTAAATTCTACTTGATACCTATATCACTTTTGTCATGATGCAATCAAAGCCAGAGAGAGATTTTGGACTGAAAATTACCCAAAGATAAATACATGTTTTTTCGTTTTCTCTCCGTATTGTATGATTAGATATAACCGCCAGATTTAAATACTGAAAATAGAAAACAATGGATGATTTCTGAATATAATGCTATACTATCATGTATGAATCAGATTGTAGGCAATATTAACCTTTGTAGCTTGCAAATAGTATAATATCAACTCGAATGTATTGATACGCCTTTAGCATACTGGAATACTGATATTCAGTCAAATGACTGTTGTTACAAGTCAAGCCATAGTGATGCCTCGAATGTTAAATCTTAATATGATAGTAACTTTATCAGTTTTCCTTATATGCAACATTTAGAATAGTTAATCAGGTAGTCAGTGATAGAAAAATATGTCTTCGAGAGACTTGAAATATATCCATTTAGTCCTGTATAATGAAGATCTCTTAGTTCCTATGAAAAGTAAATATGACTTTTGTAGCGGTTCTCTAGGGTAGGATTAAAATTGATGGCTGTCCTGGTCTGATTCTGGCTATAATCAGAGGGCATTTTCTGCCAATAAATCAGTTACTTGTAGTGTTTAAAGTCTGTTTAAGAGATATTTTTAACTTAAAACGATTGTAATTGACCGATAGGTACATTTTGTCTCTTAGAATTGGCCAAATGAATAGCACTTAGGTGACATTTGGCTGTTTTTTTACCCGTTTCCGTTGCATTAAATGGACGTTTGGTTTTTACTGCATATCCAGAAAAGTACAATAAGTATTCAGACCAATCTATTATGATTTTGTAGCTGAGATTCAAAGCTTCAATTGTGGAATGTTTCATACGACTGGCTTGTATAATAATTATAATAATAATAATAATGACAGCTTATAATGCGCCAACATTCAACAAAACTGTTGCTCCAGGCGCATATAGCAAAGTTATGCGGTAGGAGGTAGAACTTATTCAAACCCGTACAAACCCGAGCTTGTTGTTTGGTTTTCTGGGTTTCGTTGGCTTTTACACAAATGTATCAACCGGAATATAGGTAAAAATAGTGTTGAAATATTTTTAAAAATCTTGAAAAGAAAAAAAATCTTGAAAAAAAAAATCATAAAAAAAGAAAATCTTAAAAAAAATCTTTAAAAAAACACCCAACCCAATTTTTTTCGTCATTTTGACCCTTCTTAATTATGTTCCCAATATATTCATTTTAAAAGCTTATTCAAGTTAATTCATGTAAAATGGTATAAGAATGAGTCATACATACTCGGTCAAACTGTATGTTTGAAAAGTACAAGCTATATGTGATTGGTCGGCAATTAAATGATTTATTTACATTGCATGAATTAAGAAAATGACGGCCAAATATTGAATATAATTATTATATGCACACAAGTCATCAATTTGAATTAAAGGGTAAATCGAGTTGTTGTGTGGAGTATCGATTCCGATATTTCTGCAATGTGCCCGTTTTACTGTAGAGAGAGATTTATTCCCATGCACAAGGTGGCAGTCAACCTTCAATCAGACATGTGCAAGATGTTACCAATCTTTCATGCATTTAGCGAATGTGACTCAACATCGTCATATTTTAGGAAGGGAAAGGCTCGATGGCTTGAGGCTGAATTTCAACGTCAACACCTTTGTAAGGATACGGGTCTTTTTCAAATCATAAAAATGTGCAATTTTTACTATTTTCTTGTCATATTTAAAAACTGCACCACTTTCAATTTTCACATCCACCCTAGTGTTGGCCCAAATTCATATATCTATCACCTAAAAGTTATGGTTATCTTCTAGCTTTCTAATTACCCCTGCACCCCATTTTTCACTGCTGGCCGGTGAGCTATGGATGCCTGCTGATGAAAACATATTAATGAGGGTCAGAAAACCTTGTCCTGTTTAACCATCAACACCCACCATATGATGCTACAGGAATGTGACGGGTATGTAGGTCTCGGTTCTCAATTAAAGACAAGTACCGTGTTGGCATATAGTGATTCATCTCATCACCTGGAAATCAACTCCTTCGATTGGCCTCATTTTAATAGTTACCTTCCTAGATACTGGCCCTGGGTGACCCTCATAGATTAGAATGTTCCACTCCTGGATACTAGCCCTGGGTGGCCCTCATAGATTAGAATGTTCCACTATTCGAACATGGTGAACTAGGGTTAGGGTTAGGGTTAGGGTTAGGGTTAGGGTTAGGGTTAGGGTTAGGGTTAGGGTTAGGGTTAGGGTTAGGGTTAGGGTTAGGGTTAGGGTTAGGGTTAGGGTTAGGGTTAGGGTTAGGGTTAGGGTTAGGGTTAGGGTTAGGGTTAGGGTTAGGGTTAGGGTTAGGGTTAGGGTTAGGGTTAGGGTTAGGGTTAGGGTTAGGGTTAGGGTTAGGGTTAGGGTTAGGGTTAGGGTTAGGGTTAGGGTTAGGGTTAGGGTTAGGGTTAGGGTTAGGGTTAGGGTTAGGGTTAGGGTTAGGGTTAGGGTTAGGGTGGACAGTCCCGGGGCTGTTAGGGTGGACAGTCCCGGGGCTGGACAGTCCCGGGGCTGGACAGTCCCGGGGTTGTTTTAGAATGATCCGTCCTTGTTTTTACCTCCCCGACCGCCAACCCCCTGAGTTTTTTGACATATAATTTAGAATGAATATAGTTTCCAAGGTGTTTTTTAAACAGTATTATGGTTTATTCCGTGAGGGCGCTATTGTAGTCCACCCAGGGTTGGTCGACTTAGGGTTGATCAACCCCGGGTCGGTCTACCCCGGGTCGCTCTACCCCGGGTCGAAAGTCATGTGGGTATTTCCATCGCTGCATATATATATATATATAATACACACACTGCACAAAAACAAAGTATCCTCTTTTTTAGAGGCGCCCTGTGTTTAATTCTTAGGACGCTAAAAAATGTCAACAAATGGGAAAGAACATGCATTTTCTCCAGCGCATTTTGACACTACATTTGTCACAATAGTACCAGTATTGATGAAGCAGTGGCCATTTGAATAAAAAATGATGCAGTTTCCATTGTTGCACTTAACCCTATGCCCGTGAAAAGAGCGTAAACAAATTAGTAAATTAGGAAGTCTAAGCCACTACTAATTACCCATGATCACGTCTTTACCTGTTTAAATGTCCCTCAAGTTTAGCCTCAAAACTAGCTCATTATAGAAACAAAGCTTGGGGTCGCTCATGCGTGACGATCCATTTTTACTCTTCAAATTGAACCAAAATGAAGAAGTATTAATGGTTTGAACAACAATATGATACAACAGCAGTTTAAAATAGAAAGGATCCAAAGATATTAGCAGACAAGAGATTAAGAGAATGTATTAGTTTCTTTCAAACAAGCTGTTTAAAAACACATTTTTTGCACTTTGCCAAAAAGGTGAAATCACCATGTCTTACACAATGGAGTGTAACTTCATTAAAATAAGTCCGATATTCATGATTTAAAATTCTAATGAAAGGGTACAGTATAGCAAATAACGGATCTAATTTCGTTGATTTTGATGATGAATTTTTTTATTGAACATTGGGCATCGATGGGTACTAATCATTTTGGGACAGCCTGTATGGTAAGGGTTCACTATTTGTCTCACAAGCTGCACATAGCTTACTTAGCCTTGCCTCAGATCAGGTGACATTATGCCATCTTATTCAAAATCTAAATTTCCTACCGCAACTCTAAAACTATATTTTTAAGTTTCAATTATTAACATTTTGTTTTCAACATGAAATTATGAAACAAAATGCTAAGAATTTGCCATGTAATCGCTTGCTACAGAAAATCACTCATACAGTCTTGCACATGTCAGTTTTAAGTCCATTCCCAATGGCCAATCAACATATGCCTGGCACATTGTGTACAAAACAAATCGATTCCATTCGAAATTGTGTTGCTGTAATTAGACTTTTTAATCAGTTTTAACGTATCTAAGGGCGTGTTCACACTATAGCTAGTTTTCTCCACGACCCGGGTCGGACCTGGGTCGAACCCCGGTTGAAGTCTGGTGTGAACAGAAAATAGGCTCAAAAAACCGACCCGGGTCGAAAATTACAACCCTGCGAAAGTGAAGGGTAGAACCCGCATCGACTGTAGTGTGAACAGAAATCGCTGTTTCGACCAGGTTTGCCGGAAGTGAAAAGAATGTTAATGGTTGCCCGCTTTGTTCCTGCCATCTTTCTACGGCCTCTGGCACGTTGTCGCTGATGTTTTCGACGGTATTTCATTACCAGCCACTGTTGCTTGTTGTTTATACCCGCCATGATGAGCAAGCTAGGTCATAGGTAATTGATACAAGAACTTTAACTTCCGGGTTCAATAAACCCATTTGCCAATGCGGATACAACTTCAACACATACATAGCGCTAGTGTGAACAGAAAATGAAATATCGATCAATCCGGGTCCGACCCGGGTTGAGGAAAAAACTATCGTGTGAACTCGCCCTAACTGTATATAGCGGATGCAATTTAAAAAGAGATGGAGAGAATGAGAGAAAAAAGAAGTGGCAAATAGGGAAAGAGAATCGAAAATACTGCAATTCTCGACTTGTTGCGAATCCCCCTGGCTGGGATATTCACCTAAATGGGGGAGTTTCGTTCCGTCCATTGACGCTTCGTCCGCATCGTGTCAGATCCCTTCATGCGGTCCACTTGATGTTTTGTCCCTTTGCCTATTATATTCCCGATAGTCAATTTGAACAGCGCCACTTTGTAGCAACGACATTGTGTGTATTGCGTAGGATACGTTGGAGACGCTGTTTACTGTTGTTAACCATATAAGCAGACAATATGTGACACAATGTGTATAATGTTCATCATTGACATTTGGCTGGATACAGACATGTAATGGTATTAGTTCTCACATGTGTCATATTTCCCCCTTAGTTCCAACATTCCCAATTCCAAAGTATTGCAACAGATGCATAGCTTTAAGTACAATCATACAGTGTAGCCAGAGGAGCATGGGATGGGAAGTCAGTGGAATTATAATGGTATGTCGGTCTGTTGGAGGAAATACGATATAAGTCAAACATTCTTAAGTTAAGCATATTTATATCTTCGCGCGTTTCCGCTTCATAGCACATTGATACATTCGCCTTAATCAGTCCAGGCAAATGACCAAATCTGGAAATGTACTATATCTGGAAATCGATTGCCTGATCTGGAAACCAATGCTGTACACTTTGTGATTAGATTCAAAAACTACAAAATTGATTAAAACATAGATTTCAGCAATTAGTTTTACTTTTTAAATTTAAAAGTTAATTAGACATACTTACCAATTAATGAAAAGCAAAAATTATTACCCGATGACCATTTCTCCACTAATTAATGCTTAATTAAATTAGTTAATTAATCAATTAATTCTTATTTTTAAAATGCCCCCATCAAAATTAAAACTCCACGGTGATAATTTAGGTTATTATCGTAGCATGATTTACCAAAAAAATAGTTTGTCGCCAAACTTAAAATAAGGTCGTCCCCGTGCAGAAAACTGTTAATTTCGTGAACAATTTAATTTCGCAAAAATAGCTCTTGCTCAAATTCGCGAAAATAATAACCTTAAAAAATGGCAGTGTATTTATAATGGTATGTTTGTTTGGTTTCGACTCAAAATTAAGTATCCACAAAATTAAAGCATTTTGGTAGTTCACAAAAATAACTACCTGCAAAATAAGTTGATCACTACATTTCCAGATTTGGAAATCAATCCCGATTTCCAGATTTAGTCATTTGCCTGGACTGTTAATGTCAACTCATATGTGACTTGATGGGATAAATTACCAATTCTTGGCAACAACCATCAGGCAATATAAACCAGTAATAACTGTGAACAGCGCCACATGTTCATTACGTTTACTCTTACACTTTAGCGCATTGCGATACTAGTCATATCTTAACACTTTGCACGTTGGAGGGTCAAAATCCTATGAATTGCAGACGATAGCGGTCATGCTATTTCAGTAGTAGCAAGACCCATGGTATCGTAAGAACGGCAACACCGGATTGAACGAGCTCTTCCTGTCGCGTTTCTTTAATCAAATCTGTACTTTCTTCGCTTGCAGCTTTATTTCGAATTTCATAGTTCATTACGGTTCCATTGCCTGTATATTTCCAGCCTACTTCTTCTCACGGATACTGCCTGGAATCCGTGGTAATATATCTTGACTTTTTTTGTCGATTGATTTTATTTTATTGCACCACGCCTGTGTATTTCCTAGTGCGGCCGGCTACTAGGATCGCTGGCCAAGAACTGCCCGAGGCCCTGCCGTGCTAGGGGTGGTATCCTGGTTTGGCCCATGGTAGGAAGTACTTGGTACTAGTGGAAACGTAATTATTACAGTTTTTGCTGATTTTCGTGTGTTAATGTTCATAAATGAATACTGTTCATATTGTTTGCTGGTCGAACGAGTGAAATCCATTGGATATTAACGAAATTAGCTAAAAGTATTCTGACAGAAAATGTTTAAAGTTTACCCATACACATCTTTAGTTAGATTCAATTCAATTGGAAAAATTTCTGGGTGGAACTAGAAGCCTAAAGTCTTACTTTTGAAAGTTGTTGTGTTGAGAAATTCACACTTCAATTTGTCATAAAAATTAGTGCTATTTCAGATTTGGTAAAATCAAAAGTTCAAAATTCGAAAACAAAATCACAATATATTATCCCTGGAGCAGATTTTAATTTAAAACTAGCCCAAATGTGGCTGAAAGTCCGTGTGGCGAGATTGTAGATAGACTGCTTTTGACTTTGCGCAAGGTCTCCCCAGCATGCGGCCAATGGTGTTAGATTGAACAATTCTTGGGTGGAACTTAGAACCCAGCATGCGACTTTTCAAAGTTCTTGTGTTAAGAAATTCAATGTTTTAACTATTTCAGATACGATTTCAGATTTTATCAAATAATAGAGTTACGATATACTCTCTAAATGTAAAAGAGTGGTTTTCCACTCTTTCAAGGAGTTAAACGCAGGACAACACGGGGTTTTTTTAGTGGAAAAACACTCTAAAATGAGTGAAAGGGGATTTTATATTTACAATGTTCCACTCTATTGAGAGTGAAAAATTAACTTTCACACTCATTTTAGAGTGGACATTTTCCACTCTAAAACGGGTTGTCCTGCGTTTCACTCCCTTCACTCCTTTTCGAGTGAATTTCCACTCTTTCCACTCGTTTTACATTAAGAGAGTATAGCCGATTTTAGTTTAAAATGTAGACCAATGGGGCTAACGATCTACACATTATGCCAATAAGGCACATCGCAGGGGTGTTGCAGTGACTGCCTGTTGGGTCGTCTAGACAGTTGGTCCAGAGTGTTCACACCAGTCACACCATGTTCACGTGCAAATACTAGCATGATGGCCAGTTCAACCATAGATGGTTCAACCTGTCAGTCCTGTCAGACAATATCTCAAACTTGCGCTCATACTATACAGGACGCTGGAACGTAATGTTCAGAAAAAATGCATTTGTATAATATAAATCAAAATTCCAATGTTAAACTAATAAAAGAACGTAATTTGAAAAGAAAGACAAATTACCAGCGCGAGGTTTTAACCCACGCCGCGAACAACTCTTCAGTTGGTAATAGTACAATGCCTGATCAATTCGGCCACGCTGCTAGATAACGTTGAATTTAAACATACCTTCTACTTATTAAATTATTTCCCAAATAATTATAAAACTATATCATAAGGCCGGAATATCGTCAAATATTATTATATTAATGGCTTCGAATACCTCTTTCTACCATTAGCCTCAAAATCGAGGTGTGTAATATCAAATTTAGAGCTACACACGTGACAAAATTAAAACTACCGGACTTGCTCAAACACTGTTGTTATAACTTGCAAAAATGTTATGAATGGACACTTAGATTGGAGTAGGTTATCCAACGCCATTTAACGGAATTATTCAGGTGTACTTAGGAATGTGATATTAGTATTTTGATGGGTATCCGCGATTACGTGTTAAACCAATACGAATTGGCAAATTTAGGCAAATCGTGTTCATCGTCGTCTGATGAATTGTATGCATTCCACAACGCCACCACCGCCAAGTTAAATGAAATGCCAGGATTTAACATGTTCAATATTGGTGGCGCTTTTAAAATGACTTCGCTTAGTTCGTTGAGAACCAAATTACATTTACTCTTACGTTAGCGCATTAATATACAAGGCTGTCATTTTTGTAGGGAAATGTCTCATGTTAAACGGTAAGGAGTGAAAGCTATATACCTAGTTTGTATTTGAGTTATAATTAACATGTGCATGCTTGGTCAAACATGTTCTTTATTGGAATGCGCGCCAAATGTTGTCACTATTTATTTATTTTGTTCTTGATATTAATCGAAGCATAATCATTAACAGCATACATATCAAGTTTAAAATTAATATAGCACTTTAAATAAAATGTTATAGGACTGCACCCCAATATGCTGCCTTTGACGTGTTATACTATCCCCATCTAGGGTATCCCCATCTAGGGTACGGTTATTGCTTTGTTGCATAAAATAAGCGCAAACGATGATAATCTGTAATTTGATGAAAATCAACAAACAAATGATAGGTAAAGACTTTTAGTTGTTGTCGTATGCAAACCTTCTCTATTTCCCCCTTCATATCAGAGTTTTATTCTCACTGTTATCCAGCTTTATATTTTACAGTTAATAAATATATTAACTGAGATTTAACTGTAACCCTCGTCCTGCTAACTCCCCCCCCCCCCCCCCCCCCCCCCCCTCCCCAAGGATTTTCGCAACATGCAGTGACCTAGGCGTCTAGGTAATCTCTTTTACATCCCTTGCGCTTGAAAACAAACATTGAGGATACCACCTAAGACGGGTAAACCGTCAAAGTTTGAGGGAAGGGGGTTGGGTGTTTGCCACCTTACAATATTTTTAAATCGCCCTTTTGAACTTTTGTTTTTAATTGTATTGTCTTAAAACTTAGCATAGTCTTAGCATATGTTAGAAACATCATTTTCCTCACTTATCAGCCAAAAACCGGGTGTATTCCAATTTGGAATTTTTTGGCGAAAATTCGACTTGTTTTGTGACGTCATGCGTGCGATGTTTGTACTTGTTTTGGTATGTATGTAAAGAGGAGACCTCTTGCTATTATACCATGGTACCAAAATAGGCATATTCGGTATCTCCGTTTGAGTTTAATTAAGGGGGTATCCACTCCCCTTAGTAAATCGAATCCTTCAATACCTATTTTAAACATGCCTGATGCACTTCCATTTACTGGTGTGTGTTTTTCATTCACTAAATCGTTCAGGTGTTTACATTTAAAACAATAATCATTTTGTATTTTTTATGTATTTTAGAAACACGGTATAGTTCTTTCTGATACACCATGTAGCACCAATATTGATGAAGCAGTGTCCATTTGAATAACAAATGATGCAGTTTCCATTGTTGCCCTTAACCCTATACCCATGAAAAGAGCGTAAACAAAACAGTAACTCTAAAGTATACCTCTTCTTTCTCTCCATGAAAAGAAAATCATAATCCGTACATCTCACATCGTCAATTGTTTCCAACACCTGTATCTTTTACAATGACCAGTATCATTCATGCTCAATAGGCATTTGGATGAATATTTTAGGCACAATTTGGTACTAAGTAAACTTGCTACAAAACAACAATGATAAACCATGATTAACCCCATTTAAAGAAAAAGCATTGTCTGAATATCAAACAATTCCGTAGTTTTTGGTTTCTACTCTTATCTACAACATGTTACAATAGTTCTACCATTTCGAGAAGCTGTTGACTAGTCGCATCATATTAAAATAATGAAAATCGTTATTTATTTTTTTAGACCAAGAAATGCGTATTTTGGCAAAAATGGACCAAGATCAACAACAAAAATGTGCGTCTTGAGTAAATCTTATGCCATATATCCATGTTGACTAATGTAGTAAAAATGAACAGTTTGTGAAATCAATAACGATATATAATGACATTATAGGTCGTCTACAAACACTGCTGATCTTTGCAGAAGTACAACTGTAACTCACTTATCCTTTACCCCCCCCCCCCCCCCCCCCACCCACCCCCACCCCCCGAAAAAAAACCTAATTTAATTTATAATTTGACAACGTCATATTTATGCAGGTAAATTGGATGCATATACAATACGTCAGGCTACACTTAAATGGAATCGGTTTCGTATTTATTAAGAAAACATCACAATAAATATGTGTCTCAAAACAAACTTAAAGGTCGGTCAGTTGAAAATGTTGGCTGAAAATATCATGCAGAGAGAACACTTCAAAATCCAAAGCACTCAACTAATGGACTTGAATAATATTGTGCCATCGCAAGAAGGTTCCTATATCAAATAATGTATACCGTATCATTTGCAGTATTACGTCATTTGCAGTATTACGTCAGTGAAACGGTGCGGTCCTGTTGCTTAATTAAAACTTTCGTTTTGTTGACCATGTTGACATATAGTTTAGAGGCATGTGGGGTGGTGGTTTTCCCACTAGGGGCTTAGCAATATAGATGTAATCATGTTGATCATGGCTATAATTCCGAAAAATAAATGATATCAAAATTGGACTTTGAATCGATTTGTATATTTATATATACTACTTCAGGTGAAATGATTATTGTGAGTGACAACTTGAAACAAACGTCGCCAACTAAAAATATTATTTTCATGAGAATATATAACTATCTCGATAAGACACTTGAATAATTCATTTGATATTTAGACACTTGAAATGAACCGATTTCGTAACACAGAGTGTACATGAATATTTATGAAGAAAACGTCACATATATAGATTGTCCTCTCAAAATTGAACTTAAGTATAAGAATAGGTTGATGACAAACATAATAGGATATAACAATAATTTAACTTTGTTAATTCATACGATAAGGCGAAGAAAACAATAGAATTTATTCCGTTTTTTGTTCTTTAGGGCCGAATCTATGGTTTAAAATGACGTTAAGGCGAAAAGAATTTTGCCTTATTCCACTATTAACATCCTAATAAACATGTTAATCAAATACGGTAAATTTGATATAGGAACCTGCTTGCAAACTTGTCTGCCTGATTCCGTCAAAGTTTGTTCTACAACCTTAATTGAAAGCCTTACTTACAGGATATCCACAGCTCCATTTCACTTTTCTACCGACCTTCAGAAAACTTATCGAAATGGTAGTAAAGCCTCAACTTCCATATTCTTATTATGTTCCAAATTTAGAAATCACTTGATATCTGTATGCTTACCATGAATTATTTGCTAACCAGAAGGTTGTTGTTGTTGTTGCCCAACCGAATGCGCTAGTAGGCCTACTATCAATTTCAATGTTGACATTTATGTTGTTAATAATGTTTCGAATGTCTAGCAATACTGGAACAAACCATTCTGGCAACCCTTTTGTTCCAGTATTGAACGATACTGGTACACCAGTATGTTGGACCAAAAGTACACTTTTCCCCAAATATTCTCCGCAGAATAGCAGTTAAACGAACTGTAAAAGCTGTATAAGTTAAATCATTGTAGATTAAGTGGTACATGAAAATGTATGTTGTAATGTAAGATATTTTTTTGTAACGCGCCTCGAGCACCATTTTGGTGGATTAGTGCGCATTATAAATCCACATTATTATCATTATTATTATTAAAACAAATGACAGCCTTCGTTTACTGAATGCAACGCATACAAAAGAAACCGGCGCACGGAGTACATGCTTAATGCTTAAAATGTATATTGTCATGCTTAAGATTCATGCGTAAATCCATGTTTAAAACATGAATGTTATAAAAGGATTACAAATTAGCTACGCAGTATGAAGTATGAACAGTTTAGACAAGCCCACTGGGCATAGATATGGGACTCATTAATTTTGTGACGCTTGATACACAAACATGTGGATCATTGGCATACATGAATGTGTACGTCCTGTATTAATCCTATTCACTATTTCTTTCTGCTGATTAACTGATCAGTCCGATATCGGTGTAGTCTATGTCGTATAATAAATAATTATGAGATCAAGTACGCTTGTGATAATATTAACTTTTGTTTGAAAGCTAAACGTAGTTTCCCTATGTGATAATGATAAGGAATTGATTTCTGAATCCCTCTCTGTACGGTGATTGCTATAATAGCCATACATGTATAAGGCCAAACAAAGAAGATTGTCTGTCTTTTTTTTTTTAGAAAAAAGGCTATGAGGTTTGCGCTTTTTTTTGTTGCTAATCCAAGCTTACAGAGACCTTTTTTTTAAATTATTTTGTAAAAAATCAACAACAAAAACACACACTTTACACTCTGATGCATTAAACTTCATTCCCCAGAGATTAGCCCAGTTGGTTAGCTTATCCTGGAAGGTATGCTCATCTTGTTCATCTTAGATACCTCTGTAGAATATGCAGTCATCCGCAAATAGTATAATAGTTGATGATATATCCCGGGCTATATCGTTGATGAAGGCGATAAAGTCATGCGGACCCGAAACTGTTTATTGTGGAACAGTATCCCATTTCGATATCTTTCCATTCACAACTGCCCTCTGTTGTCGTTTGGTGAGAAAGGCTCCTATCCGGTCTAGGGTATTTACTTATGATGCCATAGTAATCTAGCTTCAGTAGCGAGTGTTTTTGAGGCACAACATCAAAGGCTTTACCAAAATCCAGTACTGCTATGTCAGTGGTGATGGAGTTTTTATGTTTTGAAGCCAGGTCATGTAGGTGGTAATAAGCTGCGTATCACAAGATCTCTTCCTCTTGAATCCTGAAGGCATGTTGACAGTCGGACAGGATTCTTTGTCAAAATGTGACATCATCTGGCTGTCAATTATGTGTTCAAGATGTGTACACAGAACGGTTGCCAGCGACACTGGCCGGTAGTAGGAGAGTTCTCCCTTAGACTTTTTTTTAAAGATTGGTGTTATGTCAACTCTTCTCCAGTCTTCCCACAAATATCCTCGTCCAATGATTGTTGGAGGATGAATGTTATCACCGGTGCCAACTCTTCAGCAGCCAATTTAGGAGCTTTGTTAGGTATGCCATTAGGACCAACTGCTTTGTGTGACATTTTTTTGTTTTAATTCTTTTTTCTTCTTTTCCACAGTGCATAGAGTACTCGTGCTTTTATTTTAAAGAACTCTTGTCATTTATACATAGTAACATATTAATAATAATTACGGTATATTATGTAGTTTATATTTTAACAATATATTATAACTATCTTAAAACGATTTTTATATTACTTATTGATTTTGAAAATCTTCTGTTTTCATGGTTCGTTCTACAAACAAGGTAGCATAATAATCAATATCAAATATTCAGTGCATACAGGGTGAGTCCAAAAAAAGTGTACTCAACTTCAGCGATTTTTTTTAGAAAAAGTATTCGTTTGTTTTCAAAACAATATACTACGGTATAAAGACAAATCAATTAGCTTTAATATGAATTTTATCTGGTTTAGATTGGTTGAGGAAAACTTATTTTACGCTGTTTTGAATAAAAGTGACCAATTTAACGTCCGAACACGCTTTCCAGATCTTGACCATTATATTTCATACGATACGACCAATAAAAAATTACAATACCGACAGCGAAAGGATCAATTCCTTTGTTATGAAATGATTAAAGTGTGGTAATTGTGTCATAAATAGGCCTTAAAGCTGTCTATTGTTTTAATCTATTAGGAGACAATTTTGAACAAGTGTATTGTCTACTTAATTCTTTTAATAAACAAGATGTGTAATGCTTTACATCATAATCCTAGTAAACATTATTAAGCTCGTTAAGCTTGAAATTAAAAACCGTGTTTTAGGTGAAAAAACAGCTCCTGTACAGAAATAGTCATATTTACTTAACGGTATCATCAAATAGCGTGATTTTTTTTCCAGATGGTAGCAAAGAAATGGCGCAATCAAGTTTTGTTTGCCTTGATTTTGTGGTCAAATATTTTTTTTGATTTTTTCAATTAGGGTACACTTTTTTTTGACTCACCCTGTACGTTCAGTATTGGCTATTAACAGCTTTTCACATACCGTAAATTATCAGCATATGGCACCTTTTTATCTCTGAAATACAGGGCGCCATCTGGCGATCAAAACGGCTTTTAAAAATGTTTGTCCCGGGCAAAAGTCACATGACTCGCTACATACCCGAGTTCGGCGTATACATCATATAAACCCCATGATGCAATGTTGATAGCTCGCGTACCGAAAGATTGGCTAAAAACAGCAAAATGTACGAACAAAATGCATGTCTAGAAATGTTTCGAAAAGTCATTCTATTCATTTGAATGAAACCACAGTTATAATCTGAAACAACATTAAATCATTTTTTGGGCGAGAACCCTATGTTAAATACATACAAAAATAGAAATATAAAGCAATTTAACTTCCTATTTATAGGATAGTGTTCAACTGTCATTTGAATTTATGTCTGTCCTATTATTGTCATTCAGTGCTCCGTTAGCGCAATCGGTAGAGCTTCAGACTTATAATCTGAAGACCGTGGGTTCGAATCCCACAGAGAATGTTTTGTCTTTCCCGTTACTATTATATTTAGTAAATGTAGAGATTATTTTAATATCGTTCAATCATAATATTATTTTGATCCCAGATACTTTTCATTTTATTTAATAGAATGATTTTCTTACAGATTCAATGAGGTTTTAATTTGAATGTACTAATGTACTATTACTTCATGGGGCGCATGTACTTGTGCATGTATAGGTCTAATACATGCTTAGCGTTGCGTTTATTGAATTATTGCAATACCCCGCCCATTGTTACACCATGGTTATTCACGCAATAATCTGTAAGGCCAATTTTTATTGAAAGAATTAAGCCAATCGTCGTTGAATCGATTCTTATTTCCCATCTGATCTGTTTGTAGCTACATTAGCTGTTCGTTTGAGACGAGGAATAATTATTTATATTAATTGAATTGTGCGGTACGTTGCTTTCGCGGTTGCTTAGGCGAATATCAATTAAATTGGCAAGATTTAAGACTTTGAGGGGGAAATTAAATGTGAATTTGACGAACATCCAAAGCTACAATTGGAAATTGGATTCCAACAAAAATCATAACATAATGGATGTTATCAATATTGGTTTAATATACCATTTGGGTGTACAATTGCATATGGTGGAATGTCCAGATCCGCTTTATTTATCTGATCTTACAAGTATGATCAAGTCAGTCAATTTTCAAAAATGTGGTCAAAACTATTGTACCTTGTTCATGATTGACTAGTTATCTATTTTTGGGAATCGTATCCCGTGTTTGAGGCGAATAACTATTGTAATACTCACCAACTAAAGTTTCATATCATGACTTGGCCAGTCAGACAGACTTTTGATTCCTTTTATGAAACGGGACCCAGTGTTAGTGTTGCCAATCATTTGTAGATTTGGTAATGGTATGTGGATAGTAAGGATTCCTACTCGCCATCATCACGTTGCTCTCTTTTTAATCCATTTCACTTCCTTGATCCACCGTTTACACGTTCTTCATGTTTGTTTATTATCCTAGTCTCCTCCTATTACGTGACTGATTCTAGTAGTTGGGACAATAATCAATAAAGTTTATACCGAGAAAAAAATTGTACATCTTCCGCCGCGTCTGGTGAATATATTTTCATTTTTTTATCACAATTATAATTACATTTAACCGATGATTTTGATTTTTCAAATAATTGTGTTCGTCCCTTTGTACCCTTTCCCCTCCCCTTCCTTTCATTTCGCAATACATGTGTATTTTGGAACGGTTGGGACAATATCAATAAAGATCGTACTACCTCGTATAGATCACTCTGGGACGTACACCCTGTATACAGGGGCGTCAATTCCCTTTTGAAATGTGGGTGGGGGTGACATCGGTGTGGGGCCCCGGGGTGCCCCCTAGGAGCTATTGGTTTTCTGGCGTTTCCAAGGCTCTGGGGGCTCTCATGGGGAATTTTTTTAATTTTTTTTTTAAAGTGACACATTTTTTTCTCGTACAGTTTTCTTTATTTTTATCATATTGTAGAGAAAGTTGTTTGATACAATAGCCTAAAACACTTTGAAAATACAGAACCTCTCATCCAAAACAAGAACATGGTTGTATGCTCAAATCCAAATTATTTTACTTCAAACATTTGTTTTTGTCATTGTCTTCAAACTCAAATAAATTTGGAAATACAAACTCTCCCTAATTGATAATGATAACCATAAATAATTCAACTTCAACAAATTACCCAACAATTCACGAATATTAAATTAAAACACCAAACATGACCATTTTTTTTAAATGTCCTATTGGTATTATATGTCATACGTTGGGGAGGATTAGTACCATAGAACAAAATACTGTAACGTGCCTTTCATTCATATAGTATAACAGAGGATCATTGATTTTCAATGTCAAAACATTATTGTCTAAGCTGATGAAACGCTTACCATATTTCGTTCTCATTTGTGTTGGAATCCAATATCCAACTGGTGCTTCGGATATTGATACGCCTTGCAACCGCGAATCCCGCGAACCGCACAAATCAATTTAGATACAAAATGATTCCACACCCGTCTATTTCAACGAAGCTACAAACATGACAAACAGATAATACAGTCATCAAAATAAGTAACTATACAGGTAATAAATGGACTTATAACTCTAAAAATATTTATCCTACCTAAACATATTAAATTATAAAGTTTTTGAGAAATTTATCTTCTTTAATATGAGATATTGCACGCTAGGATTGGGTGATTATTGAGGTAGTGACATACCAAAATGTAAGGTAGGGTCTGATTTTCATTTTCGCATTTTTCTTTTCTACACGCGGACCCAGCTACGGGTACATATCGATTACCGGTTGTAGTGCAATTGGGGATGCATGCGCAGGTTGGAGAGTCGGCCGTATTGTTCCGATGGATCAATACGCCACACACACGCTACATGTCAATGCTGTCATACTTTCCCCCGTGTTGACAAGCAAAATGTGAAAATGAAATTGTGTCTTTACCTTATATTTTGGATTGTCACCAATATTCAACCGATCCTAACGTGCAATATCTTATATTAAAGAAGATAAATTTTTCAACAACTTTATTATTTAATATTTTTAGGTAGGATATATATTTTTGGAGTTAAAAGCCAATGTATTACCTGTATAGTTACTTTTTTTAAGCACATGCACATGACCGTACAATCATGTAGGCCTAAATGTGGGGAAATCAGAATATCGATTCAATGACGAAACGATTGACTCTTTTCATAATGGCACAATTGGCCTTTCCCAGATTATTTGTGTAACAATGGGGCTAGGGTCTCAATAATTCAATTTACGCAACGCTGACCGTGAACAAGTAAAAGTAGAACTGCATTCAAATTATTGAATTTAGACAATCATTCCAAATCAAATTAAAAGTATCTTGTCCGTGGATTCACAAATATTATGGGGAACGATAAACAAACCCAACATAAAATTACTAAATTTAATATGATACTAACGAAGACAAAAAAGCATTCTGGGTGGGATTCGAACCACCGGCCTTTCGATCATTAACCCAATGCTCTACCGATTGAGCCAACGGCGCACTGTACTGTTGTTACAACATAAATATATTCAAATATCGTTTGTGAACACTATTACTATCCCATAAATTGGAAGTTTATAATACTTTAATTTATATTTTTTTATGTTTTTAACATATGGTTCCCTTTAAAAATTGATTCGATGCTGCTTCAGATTGTAACTCTGGTTTCATTGACATAAATCGAATGACTGTTTAGAAACATTTCTAGACACGGATTTCGTTCACATTTGATGTTTGTAGCCAATCTTCGGTATTGCATCATGGGGTTTATGATACGTGTACGCGGAACTCGGGTATATAGCGAGTCATGTGACTTTTGCCCGGGGCAAACATTTGAGATAACTTTTTAAAAGCCGTTTTGATCGCGAGATGGCGCCCTGTATATCAGACAATTGCCAGAGATAAAAAGGTGCCATATGCTGATCATCTACGGTATATCTCCAATGGAAACTATATTACTGTCTATCCATTTTTTCATAAATAAGGCTTCGTTGTTACATGGTCAACTCTTCTTCAGTCTTCCGGATAAGATGAATGTTATCACCGGTGCCAACTCTTCAGCAGCCAATTTAAGAGCTTTGTTTGGTATGCCATTATGACCAACTGCTTTGTGTGACATTGATGTCTTTTAACAGTTTCAAAGCACCCTCCTGGTCTCGTATATGTGGGGTATGCTTAATAAAATACGAAAACGTTGATACAATCGTTCGAATGTTAATACCTGCAATGAAATAATAATCCTCAAAGATCACTAGTGTCACATTAATGAGTATGTGCCTCGAAGAGACAATGATGGGGAAAATCGAATGTCAAAAAGCAGGTCATTACCGGATTTTTGGCGGGATAATGATTGGTAGGTGTGCTTTACACGTGTTAAAATTGGCGGGAAAACACCTGCGGACGACACTCGGTAAACGAATGAGCTACTTCAAATTGCTGCTATTGAGTGAATCAAATTGAAAGCCAGTAATCCGAGTCGGATGTTATAAAGCTGTTTTGTTTCCGAGTGTTTGACGCAGCGGAGATGGGGAGTCGTCAGTTTGAGAGTAAGGTCAGTACTAATGTATGTTAAGATTTTTAAACAACAAGTTCATTTTCCAATGTGTCCCTTTACCCGCCATCTGCCCCTCTAGTCAGTTAGTTAAAGGCATATTATGTGATCTTTTCCAGAGAGTGCCCTCTATTCATGAATTTTTTTTAGAAAGTAGATTTTCTTGCAGATTTACATTTCTGATCATAAATCGTACATCAGGCGCGTAGCCAGTATTGTCATTCCGGGGGGGGGGGGGGGGGGGCAAACATCAATATCGTCCCTATTTTCTTTTTAGCAAGATTTCTAAAATTTTCGTAAAAGGTTGCCCCATTTTTTTTCCTAGTCACTTACCTCGTGAATTTCACGTAAGTGGGGGGTGAGGTCAAACAAATTCGCAGTCCAAAAAAAATCGCACAGTTAACAAAAATCGCACAGTAAATGTACTACATGAACAATTTCTCGTCCCCATTTTTCCGCTTCTCCGTCCCCATTTTAGCAAAAAATTTCACACAGTCAAAAAAAAAATGGCAGTCAAAAAAAATCGCACAGTAAATGTACTACATGAACAATTTCTCGTCCCAATTTTCCCGCTTCTCCGTCCCACTTTAGCAAACAATTTCACACAGTCCAAAAAAATTCGCACAGTCAAAGAAAATCGCACAGTAAATGTACTACATGAACAATTTCTCGTCCCCATTCTGCCCCCCACTGGCTACGCTACTGTCGTACATACATTTCAAGTTACAGAGCGATACGATTCCTAATTACCTCAAAATCATGGTTTTAGAGTGAATTTATAGTGAAAATATAAACACGACAGTTTATTTTCACTCTAAAACCATGATTTTGAAGTAATTAAGAATCGTATCGCCCTGTAACTTGGAATGTATGTACGATTTTTGATCAGAAATGTAAATCTGCATTCAATTTCTTTTTCGATGTTGAGGGCGTTCTCTGGAAAGATTACATAATATACCTTTAAACCTATCTCTGCCAAACAAAAACGCTTATGATTGAAAGCCGGAATAAATAATAGGGAAAGTATCCCTCGAACCCGTGACCTTTCGAATACCAATCGAACCGGCTCATGTCCTTGCTTTTTAAGTTGGGACATGAGTCGAGGCTTGTTATGTTTGTTTGAGTTGTGGAACTTTGCGGTAGTTATCTGCCTCGCTCTTATTTATTTACATTGTTCTAGTTCCCTACTGAATCGCTTATGCGATCCTCGTGTTGGTATGTGATGCGTAACCCTTCACATCTTCGGATGTGGCGTTTATATGTATTTACAATGTTAGGGTTGCGGCGGGTAAGCATCTGTAATGATCTCATATACCGTGTGTTGTTGTGTTGTTTGTCTATTAGAACCCTTGGCTGCTCTATATCACTTCTCTCTGGTTTGCGCTCTGTTTATCGGAGACGGCCGGTAAGCTCAGTGGTTAGAGCGTTCGATTGGTATTCGAAAGGTCACGGGTTCGAATCCGCACCGGCTCATGTCCTTGCTTTTTAAGTTGGGACATGAGTCGAGGCTTGTTATGTTTGTTTGAGTTGTGGAACTTTGCGGTAGTTATCTGCCTCGCTCTTATTCATTTGTTTATTGCCTGAAAATTTCGCGAGGTACTGAGCTGAGACTAAGAGGACATCCAGTACAGTCAGTACATTAGCTTCATGGTCAGTAGTAGCCGGGCTAGCCGCCCGGCGCTGGCGGTGCAAACACACAGTGATTCAGACCATGCAGACCTTGTTCAGCATTGAATGATACAAAAATGGTTTTTGTCGTGGCATTGTTGGTTTTTCATGTAGAATTTATTGTTGTTTTTAGTCTTGTCTTTGAAAGTGCCGCCGCTAAAATGTTGTGTATCCATGTTCTGGGCCCCACTCAAGCAAACATCTGCCTGTTGTTACCATGCGACATCAAACAAAACGCCCCGCCCCGCCCCCATGTCATTGATGCGCGTAGGGGAGATGCGGGAGAGTTGAGCCATTTTTAATATTTTGTGTCACCATATGCGGAAGAAAAGTACAAACCTGTAAAAAATTAGTGTAAGATAAACTTTAGAGTGTTGTTTTCGTTGTGAAACAATAACAGTTGGGATAGCAGTTAAGGCTTATTTATACAAAAGGTTTGAAAAAATTTGGTAAAGTGGTTCAACTCTCCCTACAGTATGGGAGAGTTGAGCCACCATTACAGGAGAGTTGAGCCAGCATGATAAGTCAATGGCTGGTGAAAAAAACAAAATCATATTTTTTCAACTTTTGATTTATTAATCCTTAAAGTAAATATGGTGCTCAATAGTTATTATCATGGCACAAAATAACATTTTCTCTCATCTATTATACATTTGTCACCTTTAGTCCAAAAATCAAAATGTTACTACATGTTTTCCCCATGCTCAACTCTCCCCATGACCAATGGCTCAACTCTCCTCATGGTGACCATTTTGTAAATAACCCAATCCTGTTAGGTGTAGAACTTTTGGTATAGTTTACAATAGTTCTCTAAAATAATGGTCATATATACCCCCTTCAATAAACAAATTACCGCTATTATATTCTAAGTCTTGCTATGGGAAAAAAGACAAAACATTTATTTTTCTATTTTTCACTCAAAAGTGAAAAAAAAAAGATTTTGTTTAGGTATCTTTGATACTGAGCACACATGACAGTAGAATTTAACACTAAGAACGTCGTATTGATGCTATATAACAATATATGCCAATATAAATGTTAGTAAGTTACTACTTTTCGAGTTATAGGGGGTGGTTCAACTCTCCCGGTGGCTCAACTCTCCCGCATCTCCCCTACAAGTCAATTTTGGAGGTCTTGGAAATATATCAATTTTCCATAATTATAACGATCAATTTGAGTGGAAGCGCAGTGGTACGCACATATTCAAAAGTTATGAATCTAGTATAGGCACTCGGTTTAATCATAGATTGCTTGGAGCGTCAGTGTGTATTCCCTTATGGTGAAGTATTCCGATAAGCGAAAATCATTCACGTGTAAAATAAACAGGTAATGAATCTGATTTGATATGGTCTCATTCAGCGGGTTCCGAAATTGGATACGATTTAATATAGTCTGACATGGCCACAGTGTCATAAATATAATTTATAATGCACAATGTTGTTCTTTCTTTTCTTTTTTCTTCTACTTATTTCTCTTTCTTTTACACGAAATGTATTGGGCTCGGAATTTGTTTAATAAGGATACATTTTGATAAGTTAGTTCATACCAATCCATTGTGCTAGACATTTTCAACACTTTAACAACGCTGTTGGTGCCACTTGTCTCCCTCTCTCTGCCGTGGTTTATGCATTGCGCCCTCTCTGGGTTTTGATCGATTGCGTGTTTTGTATTGGGATCGATGCATCGGCCACTCGAGATATTTGGACATAAACATCGTCATTGCGATGGTATTTAGGATGCAAAATATGTTGTTAACCTTCTTCTTATGGATCAGTTATTAAAGATTATGGATGACAAGATAAGATACTGATGTCAGGAAGCGTTTCTTACGGACTTTCCAGGTACCATTACACAAGATGGGAGCAAAAATGGGGTTTAAAACTTTAAAACCGAACAGACGATAATAGCCTCCACAAATGCCAATCCCAATCCATCAGCTAAATGTCATCTACCTTTTTAACATTGACACCTACTCCAACATACAGTCTCTACTACATTCTTTGCGGTATAGCACCATCTGATAACAGAATGTAGCAAAGAGCGGCAGCGGCAAACTATAGATGTGCGGTATCCATTATTTGGTGCACTCTGGAGTTTGTCGATGGAAAGTGACACTGAAGGAGTGGATACATGACGGATGTATACCGAACCTGCCAATGTGGTTCTAAAACCATGGATCACTACTGAGATGCCCTCTTTTGGAAAAGGAATGCATCGTTGTATATCTGGCTGAATTCCATGATGCTTAAGGACTGTGTTCAGCTTTGGTGAAACATAATATCTAACCTGTGTAGAGACACGATAAGAAGAAGAACAGTGAAACCGTAAACTCTTTGAATAGGCATATCAGACACTTTGTAATGTATCTAAAATCAGTGACCTTTCATTAATACATACGGCAACCTTTCTCATGCATGAGTTAAGGATAAACATTTAAATAAGGCGCTATGCTACAAGTCATTAGCAGCACTTCATATTCCGAACTGGTGTTACTCACTACAATGGCCTATAAATATACGGGGTGTATGAATTACGGGCTGCCTCCTAGTGCCATGCCATTTGACTATGCTTAAGGGAGCACCACACCAAATAATTCCCCCATTGAAATACGTGTAAAAAGGCCATATTTCAAGACACCTTTTCTACCCTCCGGTTACACTTATGGCATACTTGTCACCTATGACCATTTTCAGTAAAGTCTAAACTTTAATTTAAGCCTAATTTTAATAGGTTATCAACCTATACAGCGCCCTCACATGTTCACGTTGTCTGGCACGCCTGTTCACCTGCTTCCGCCCTGGGCACTATTTAGGTCGATAAATTACAAATACCGTATTTTATCATTGTAGTTGCAACGGATAGGTCCCATTCATTCATTTAAATACACATACCATCCCCGGAAAATAAAATGTCTATCCAGGGTTACACAAATTGCGCATTGATTTAGTGTAGTGCTCCCTTAAGAAGTGCTCCACGTTTGGCAAACTTTTATGTCATACTTACATGCCTCATGTTTAACTGTACATAATATGAAAATAATGTAATCAAGCATAATGTGGTTAACTAAAAGCTGTACGTACCGATGACATTCACCGACACATTTCAGAATCTTGTAAAGGGCAAAGGGCAATGGAACAGAGAACGGGAGAGACAGCGCAACACTAAAGTATACATATCGTGAGCTGAGAATTACAAGGTTCTAACTGACATTTCAGTGTTTTGGAAGATATTTATATTTTTGAAATCGTCATAGTGTCAGTTTTAAAATATACAACTTGGCGAGGTGTTTATAAGATAAATGGTTTTATAGACGCAATTTCCGGTTAAATTTCAAACCCCTTTTAGTACAGCAGTACGTTAATTTGGTCTTATGATTATTATCATGCATGAACCGATACTGGTGTGAGATTTGTTGTAGTGCTCTATCTTTAAAAAAAATAATTAATTTCAACTCGTGATTACGCAAAATAACGTCATTAAAGATAGTACATTGCTATGTCATCAATACATCGACGACCGAACATTCAATCGATACAATCGATACATTCAATTGATACGCGTCACTGAGCTTAAAAATCCCTTGCGTATTTTGTATAGGCGGATATTAACATGTTGCAATTATACACCGGTAAGTAGCCACAACATGGCTAAAACAATACCTTATAAGACACCGTATACGATATTATTATTTCTTTTCTTTTTTTATCTTTGTGTTTATTATCTCTTCACATACATGTACATAGTTATTATTTTCAAACATACATTTTCACATATTTTCACATAATATTCATATTACATAATTTTCAATATTCTCACATTACATAATTTTCAATATTTTCACATTACATGTTTTCAATATATTCATATTACATGTTTTCATTATTTTCACATAACACTCAATGACTGAGTCTGCGCTATACATTTCTTCACCCCCCTACATACATACATACATACATCTATACATACATAGGGGAGGATGGGGCAACTGGACCGGTTAAGCATATTCCATGATATAAAAGCTTAAAGCTCGTGTAAATATGTATGGAATTGCTATGAAAATATCACCCATGTAACTGTTTACATATAACATATAATCAATGTTAAAAAATATCCAAACAAAAGGCCAATTACCACTAACTAAAAACTTTACTTGGCACGGTCCAGTTACCCCATCGTTGGGGCAACTGGTCCTATATGTTCCAACGGTTAGAATACACAGAAATCATTGATTGACAACACGGTAACTAAGCAGTATTTTCTTTATAAACTCATTTCCATATTATTTAACGTGTAAAAATGATACAGGTCTCATGAAACCCATGTTTTATACAGTTTTCGTGGTTAACGTGTAAAAAGCAGTAATACTACATGTAATGGTGTACAAAGCAAGCGCAATTTTCGACTGCACGTTTATTAGATAAAACGGTATGAACCTAGTTAAATGGTTACATGATTGTGATATTCAGACGCCCCATACATTTGTCTATATATACCCCTTTCTTTAATGATTTTATTTACTTCATATAATCATCATTTAGTACTTATAATAAACCATCTTGATATTTAGCCAGCTTTTCATGTTACAGGGGAAGTTAGTCAATATGACAATGATGACCCAACGGCTGATATACACAAAAAGCAGTGGATAAAATACATAAATCGTGATATTTCGTCATAGCAAATACCTTAACAGAGACACCATTCAAAATATAATAAAGATGTAATTCATAATACCGAGGTTTTAAACCATTCTAAAGCAATTTCATGTCATATTGTAATCCTTCAATATCAGAAATAGTGGTATTAGACCCGAAATGCCGCAAAATGTCTAAGAACTTGAAAGAATGTGAATTATTTCATATTCTATTCACATTTCAATACCGAGTCATGTTTTATTGACACTAACAACTCATTTTCAAAATGAATTTTACAATTTTGATTAAGTTTTTGCAGGCGGTCCAGTTGCCCCACACCCCTTCGGACCACTTACCCCAACAAATGACGTAGCACTTTGTCGAGATGAAACGTTATTAAAACACGCCTGTGACGTAATACATTTTACGCCAAAATGTTTTAAAACATACCACCATTTGTCATAATAATCAATAACTCCAATACATTTCAGAAAAAAGGCAAAACTGCATTTTTGTTTTTAGCCATTACACAGATTTCTGTAGCCAGTGAGTATCTTTGAATTCGCAAATATTACGGCGTTCGGGTCCTACAAGTAGACGAGTGTCTTTAGATAAGTAAGAAATGGTGTACTTTGTTATTTGCAAATTCATGAACTAATAACTCTACCAAATGAATACCCGTGATAATGATTTAAGTTGAAGCATTCTTTAAATGATAATATTGATCGGAAATCCAAACCACCAATGTCCCAAATTAGCAATATGCGCCATTTTACGGTCATTTCAACCACAACCTATGGTTTTAATCATATTTCGGAAAGTCCCTAAGCACACTACAATATAGCACCCGTCAAATGCAATATGCACCTAGTATGATCTTAAGACGACTGTACTGCATGTATATATTTACTGTTGCATATCTGTCAATCATAAACTACATTAAACATGATCTAAACCCATCTTCATATATCGCCCATACTATCTGTGAATTTTCTAAGGAGTTAGCTTCAAAGATATGGAGAAAAATCACATGTGTAAATACCCTAAAGTTCCAAATGTTTTGGATTGTAGAAGGTAAAGATATATGTCAAGTATCAACAAAAGTCGTATTGTTCAAAAGAAAGCAGTATGCCCATACAATTACAAAATCCTTCATTTCGGACCACTTGCCCCACGGTCCAGTTGCCCCATATTCCCCTACATCTCATATAATTATTGGTTTCATACATTAGGCCTAAAAAATAAAATTTGGATTAACCTTTCACCTACATTTTTTGGGGTCGGTAGGTCGATTTTTTTAATTTTCTTTTTAGATTTCAAAGAATGACCAAATCACATTGGAATACACTGAGGTTTATTATTTAATTAAATTTTGATATTAAAAAGACAACGTCTGGTGGCATGGATAAATATTTCAGAGTGGGGTCACATAGGGGTCAATTGAGGTCATTTAGGTGACGAATTTGTTATTCTAAAAAATAAAAAAGGTGTTTTTTCTGGGGTTTTTTAGATTTCCAAGAAAGACCAAATCAGTCACACTGGAATACACTGAGGTTTATTATTTAATTAAATTTTGATATTAAAAAGACAAAGTCTTGTGGCATGGATAAATATTTCAGAGTGGGGTCACATATCGGTCAATTGAGGTCATTAAGGTGATGAATTTGTGTTCTCTTTTTTTTTTTTTTTTTTTTTTTTTTTTTAAAACACGACTGAGTTTTCCCGATTTTTACGGTCGGGAAGAGGCAATCCAACAAACAAAAAATGTTAGACCTAATTGTTCCAACATTATATTACGTCATGTATCCTTTTACACATATTTAATTTTACATCAAATCATATGTTTATAGTATTGATTGTATCAATATACATGCGCATCATACAAATATCTTTGATAAGCAGGTACACATTTTAAATAATTACATTTTTAACATATACGTTTTATATATCTCTGATTTGCAGCTCAAACAATAATAAGCTGATCAAATGTGGGTGTTTCCCGTAATGGAACTTGCTGATAACTAATTTACCAATACTTATTATGTTATTTATAGAATTGTTATAGAAGAGGTCTAAACAAAAATTTCTCTGTAAGCTTGGATTAGCCACAAAAAATAAAAAATCGCATACCTCAAAGTTTTTTTTCTAAAAAATAAATTTAAAAAAAATTGCACAGCCCTTAGCTTTGTTGCCAAATGTTTCTGAGACAAACCTTCTTTGTTTGGCCTTATAATAATTTATGTTGGTTATCTTTACGTCGTGAGCAAGAAGGTGCCACGCTTTAGGTTTGACATAGGTATCCCGACTCAAAAAGGCTGTCCCAAAGTGTACACATCTATGCCCAAAGTTTATTAATTATTTTCATCATCAAAACCAATAAGATTAGATCCGTTGTTTTTTCATCATATTTGATATACTGTACTTTTTCACTGCAATTTTTAAATCATGAATATCGGACTTATTTAATTGAAGTAAGACATGGTGATTTCACCTTTTTAGCAAAGTGCAAACAAATGTGTGTAAACAGCTTGTTTGAAAGAAACTAATGCATTTTCTTCATCTCTTGTCTGCTAATATCTTTGGTTCCTTTCTATTTTAAACTGTTGTTGTATTATTTGATTAATTTTGAAGAGTAACAATGGATCGTCACTCATGAGCGGCCCCAATCTTTGTTTCTATTTGAGCTAGTTTTGTGGTAAACATTATATAGTCCCTTACTGTTTAACCTCACCAAATCCATTTTTCAATGTGAAAATGAAATCTAAGCCACCGCATACTAAGGCCAAATTTTTTTTTGTTATGTTGTCCTCGACCGCCCGCTCGAGATTTAGGGCTTTTCAGATTTTTTTGATTTTTTTTTCAGATTTTGTTGTCGTACTATCGGGTAGACCCCAAAAAGTGTCCTATGTGAAACATTTTTTTTTTTGGCCATAAAAACAGGGTCTACCCGATAGTCATAAGGGTCGCTAGTCATTACGTGTATTTTCCAATACCACGAGTGCGCTAGTCATAAACGTATCTGAGAAAAATAGGGTAAGAGTTAGGGTTAGGGTTAGGGTTAGATTAGGGTATGGATTCGGGTTAGGGTTAGGGTATGGATTCGGGTTAGGGTTAGGGTATGGATTCGGGTTAGGGTTAGGGTTAGGGTTAGGGTTAGATTAGGGTATGGATTCGGGTTAGGGTTAGGGTATGGATTCGGGTTAGGGTTAGGGTTAGGGTTAGGGTTAGATTAGGGTATGGATTCGGGTTAGGGTTAGGGTATGGATTCGGGTTAGGGTTAGGGTTAGGGTATGGATTCGGGTTAGGGTTAGGGTTAGGGTTAGATTAGGGTATGGATTCGGGTTAGGGTTAGGGTTAGGGTTATGGTTAGGGTTAGGGTTAGGGTTAGGGTTAGGGTTAGGGTTAGGGTTAGGGTTAGATTAGGGTTTGGATTCGGGTTAGGGTTAGGGTTAGGGTGAAGGTGAGGGTGAGGGTGAGGGTGAGGGTGAGGGTTAGGGGGTGAGGGTTAATTTTATGACTAGCGATCCTTATGACCAGTGACCCTTATGACTAGCGACCCTTATGACTAGCGAGCTTGATCCCACTTTTTAACACACCTTGTAGAATGGATGCATGACAAAATCCTAAATTTAAAAGAACAATTATGTAAATGCCTAGGATTTGTTATTAATAATGAATAATGGGTAACCTCCATGCATACTGACTATAAAATGTTCATATTTTCTAGGTAATTTTTTAGAGATCTTTCAAACAAGGGTTTACGGTGACATTTCAAAGCTCGTCGGATATGTAGTCTCTTCAGAAATATTAATCATCTTCAAGCAAAATTCAGTCTAATAGGCTCCATTTCAAAATGTAGTGGTCTAAATTTGAGATTTATATCACTACTGCTGTACATGGGCCTCTATTTACACTTTCCACGCAGCTATTTAGTTTTACCTATACAAAACAAGATTTTTTAGAAAGCTTCTTTTAAGAAAAGTTAAAACTTTCAAAGTTTTATCTCAGGAATTACTGAACCAATATTAGGCATATTTTATTTTTGTTTTAATGCATTCTCATTTTGATTCCAAATATGGTGATGAAATTTAATAGTTTTGATATTTTTGAAACATTTTATGACATTTTGGAACTGTCGTCTGCATACGACTGCCGCGTGGAAAGTGTTAATGTCTATGGAAGCCGCCTTTAAACTCAATTCGACACTCGTGGCAGGACTACAAATCTATTGGCTTCTTGATGTCAGACTTAACATGCAATCAAATTCATCCGGGAATTTAGGAAGGCGCTTTGACTTTTGGTAACCACCTGCTACAAATGAGCGTTATGTCACCAGTGTAAATTAGGAGATATGTTTCAACAAACATGTCGAAATAAATTGAAAAACTGCACAGGAAATTGATATTAATGCAGCCATCGAGAGTACTACAATAGTTCTATTGTTAACGCCAGATAAGTAGAGAGGTTTCTAGTTAATCACCGATCTTTTTCCGATGCTTTTAACAATAGAACGAAATACCGTTGGAAAAGCGCTTTTAAATCGCTAGAAAAATGCTTTAAAAGCACTGAGAGTTTGGATATGGACCCTAAGACATCTTCATCCTTTCCGATATGGTATGACATTATTGAAAATAAGTGAAACCTGTTTTCACTTTCAGCCTATTTGAATTAATAATACTATACTCGCATCAAACTTCAAAATAGCCGCTTACGAAAGTGTGGTATAAATCACTCAACCTGAACAATTCCCTTACACCATTTAGATATTGCTTCTTATAACATCACAACCATTTGACATCTATTAACTTAGTAGTAGAAATCAAAAGAGGACATTGCAAAAACATCTGTATGTCTTTTAAATAGAGTTTTGTGACGAAGTTTCAAAAGAGGAAATTTTGGTCGTAACAAAAGCCCGTAACAAAAGCTTCTCGTTCCCGTAGTATTCGCTGTTCATATCAATTCAATGCATGACCTTCAATACAAGTGTTACTGTTCAAAGAATGACCTATACATTCGACGGGATATTTTGAACCAGTATCCATGAACATGTGCGCCACACATCATTATTAATGTACATGGTACAAAGAGGAAGATCGTTCGTAATTTTTGCCCGATTTTTGGCAAAAAGAAATGATAACTAAATGGTTAGGATTCGTTTTAAATATCAAATGGTGAGGTTGAATTCAACCTCCGTTACTACCAATAAAGTCAGAGTAAATAAAAATGTTAATGCTTAACGGAATCCAAATAACATGGTCGATGCTTTCAAATTTTAATTCAGGATAATATCTTGATAAGGTTAGTCAGATACGAGGGTCATTCAGTAAATAATGAAAGTGATCATGGTATGGGATGCATGAGTGATTCTATTAAGGGATAATGTGGTCAATACCAAGTATGAACCTTTGTATTTCAAACAATACACTTTTTGGATTGTTAGATACCTTTGGTTATGTAACGTCATTAGCATAAACACAATAGGTTTCAGACACTGACTGAAATCTGTCAATTATTTGGCTGAATATGTAATATGTTGAATATGGGTTGATTGATACATGTGCGTATATCTCAGCGATGCAAGCATAAAAACAGATAACACTTGGCACATAGTTAGAACACACACTTATCTCTGTTTGACACTCCTTTTTAGATCTGAATTCCCTAATACAAACAAGAAGGGACCATCTCAAATACGCTTTTATTTAGCAAAATCCGCAATAATATACCTTAGAAAACAACAAAGGATAACGAACAATGGAGGGATTATAAGTTAGTAAATTGTTGTGGAATGTAAAGCAATAATAGTGGGGATATCAAGAGGAGCTGTTCATAAAATTTCCTCAAACCATTGAAATTATGTGACGATTACTTTAACAATACATATCTAGTAGCTCTAAAGATAACAGTAATACGAGAGGTTGTGGCAGCCATCTTTGATTGATACATTCATGTATATCTTCATTTTGACTATCACAATATATATACACATTGATTTAAGCATTTTTCATTTTTTCTGATTAAAATTTGAAGGCACAGTAAGCTTTTATCTGGTAAATTTCATGATTTTAGCCATTTTTGGCCCAGTTCAAAATGATCTGCCGTCTGCGCATGCGCATATTTTCTGCAGGTTTCATGCGAATAAGTTCAGATAATTAATTAGCTATCATATGGAATCTCTCAAACTGGTTAATTGCTTGGATTTTTCCTAAATTGTTTGATTTTCCGCAATATTAGTGATTCACTAACTGGGCATTTTTCAACGAAATTGGCTATTTGAAATACTGATATTTGTATATTTTTTATAAAATTGTCTCTCCTTACTTTTCCCTCTTATACTACATATATCAAATTACACAGGGATTAAAGTTATGGTCTTTTTTATCATATTTACGCGAAAATAATTGGGATTAACCTGCTTCTGGTGTCATGTTATACAATCTTCTTACCACATGTTTCATACAAACAATTCAAATTTACCGCCAAATAACTGATTTAGCAGTGTCCCAAGTGTACTTACTTTGAGACAATGCTATGACGTCACAGTTCACACTTAGAAATCTAAAACTGTATTGTTTGAAAGACAAAGGTTCATACTTTGTATTGATCATATTATCTCTCAATAGAATCACTCATGCATCCCATACCATGCTCACTTTCATTATTTATTGAACGACCCTCGTACAAATATCTGAAATGAAACAGCAATTACCAAAGGTCGCTAGAGTCAGCTGATAATTGGTAATGTTGCTTTAATGTGCGTTATAGAGAAAATGAGGGAGACATCGAATGTCTAAAGACAAGTCACTATCGGGTTTGTGGCGGGAAAAAGATAGGTTGGTGTGTATTACATATGTTTCAATTGGCGGGAAACACCTGCGGCCGACACGATAAATGAATGAGCTGTTTCGAATTGCTGCTAGTAAATGAATCATATTACAAGCCAGTAATCCAAGTCGGATGTTTTAAAGCTGTTTTGTTTTCCCCCGATTCTGACGCAGCGGAGTAGGTGGATGAAATGTATGCGAATAGCATGAAATAAAAAAATAATAATAAACAACCATTTTGTTTACCTAAGCGTCCTTTTAACAGCCGACTGCCCTCTGTTTAAATTAAATAACGTATTCACTTCTGCGAATATATTACAATAACAACACTTATACACGTTATAATGATGTACAGTCATCACAATAAGTAACTGACCAGGTAATAAACATGCTGATAACTCTAAAAGTATAACTCCTACATAAACATATTTAATTATAAAGTTGTTGAGAAATTTCTCTTCTTGAATTTGAGTTATTACACGCTAAGAATGGTTGATTAATAAGGAAGTTACGATCCCAAACGTTAGGGCAAGTCATTTTACCATTCTCTTTTCAACACGGGGAGAGTATGACAGGTAATGCGTGTGTACCGTATTGATCAATCGTAACAATGCCACCGGCCGACTATCCAACAACCAGGCCATCGACGGGTGAATTGGCACTACCACTACCAGTAATCAATAATTTATATAATAATGAAAATCAGACTTGACAGTACATTTGGGATTGTAACTTCCTTAATAATCAGCCATTCTTAGCGTGTAATATCTCAAATTCAAGAAGAGAAATTTCTCAACATGTTTATAATTTAATATGTTTATGTAGGAGTTACACTCACTTTTAGAGTTATCAGCACATGTATTACCTGGTCAGTTACTTATTGTGATGACTGTACTGCTGTTTTGTTACAAATAATGATTTCGACGATGTAATACAATGTACAATATTTACGACTTGTACAAACAGCCCACATGCAGTTATTATAAATTGTTAATATCATGGTAACACGAGTAAATGCCAAGGGTTCAAACAGCCAAGCAACAGGAGTTGCTCGTATAGAACCAGCTTTGTTTTTGGGGGCGAAGCCACCCTTATAGCATCAGATTGCAAAAAATTTTACATTTTGGTCTTTCTAGACATAAGTGGGGGCCGCCATGTTTGTAGTCTTTGTAAATTACATATGCACCTATGCAGTTTATTTTAACTGTCCTGCAGTCTGTGATAGAGTCAAAGCTATATTTGTTTAGCCTTGATGATTCAATCAGAGAGATGTTATTAGAGAGAGAGAGAGACATAATAGCTTATCTTGTTTGACTAAGGAGAAATCTCCCAATTGTTGTGAGGTTGCCTGATAAATCAGAAAGTCTTTGAATAAATGGTGAGTTGTGGCTGTCATATATACCTAGATTGTTCTTCAGATGGTATCCCCCCCCCCTCCCCCCCCCCCCCCCCCCCCCCTTCCATGCACACAAATCAACTTTATTGGTTTCCTGTACTATTTTTTTAGACTGCGGTGTTTTGATTTGATTTTTTGTTTGAATTATGGAAAATACATACACCATTTCCATGGTATATTTTGTTTGGTATACAACAGATAATGGTTACAAAACATGCTTCTTTCTCTTGGATCGCCCCCATTCCATTTCAATGGAATTTTTATTTACCAAAGCGCTCTGGTTGTTGGTTACTATGCAAGGACGAAGTACAGCCGCACGCGGTGTGTAATAAGCCGATATTGTTAATAATGCGCGCAGCTACGCACGATCACAACGCAGTTCATTTCGGACTAGGATATTGCCAAAACCGCATGGCTGCATACTTTAAACTCTGAATACGTAAATAAGAGCTAAAACCATAACACAGTATATTCATTAGTAAGATAACGCCTTAGCTTTATCGTGCTGTATGAAGTTTGGTCGGTTATTTTAGGGGTATTTTCATGGAGAAATCGTAAATTATTTACTATTGTTTTGCATAAAATATTATATCCAAAATCGAATAAAAAGTGAGCATTTTGGTCAGTAAAATTGCTCTAAAAAAACTCATCCCAGACTACGAAAACATTCGATCGGTACTTTTAAAAGAGCGCTAATTAGAAGAAAGGATTCCACCGCATTGTTGGTCGAAATCGTGTGACGAACCGAACGCTGAACTCAATCTCCTACACTGCGCATGCGCTATTTGCATTGAAACTTGAATTATCTCCTTCTGATTGTTCCATACATCAGTTCAGATGCGGACTCGCTGTGTTTTATTTTCTAAGGATATTTGTGCTCCAAAATATCATAATTGTATCGATTTTGATCATGTTCTAGGCAAAACAATATTTAATAAATCAATATCTCTCTGCAACAACAAACTTTCAAAACACCTATTTAATGAATGTGCATATGAAACATGGTAAAAGTCCGGGGTCTGATGGATATCCAATTGAGTTCTATAAAAAAATTTGGGATGTCATTGGACAAGTGGTTGTTGATGGTTTTAATTACTGTTTTGAGAAGGGTTGCATGACGGACGAGCAATGTAGAGGAGTACTTACTCTTATTCCAAAAGAAGGGAAGGATAATAAATTCTTGAAAAATTGGAGACCCATCAGCCTGCTTAATGTAGATTATAAAGTTGTATCTAAAGCTATTGCAAATCGTTTCAAAAAAGTTCTCAATTCAGTTATTTCACCCGATCAAACTGGTTTTTTGTCAAATCGATATATTGGTGAAAATGTAAGGTTAATACTTGACATTATTGAGTATGTAGATAACGAGAGTCTTCCTGGGATACTTCTGTTCTTGGATTTTGAAAAAGCGTATGATAAACTGGAGTGGAATTTTGTACAAAACTGTTTGGGTATGTTCGGATTTGGAAGTAACGCAAAAAAATGGGTCACTCTTTTTTACACCAACATCAGAAGTTGTGTTACAAACATGAGCTTTGTCTCAAACTATTTTGATTTATCACGGGGTCTTCGTCAAGGATGCCCCTTAAGTTGTTACATTTTCATAATTTGCGCGGAGGTCTTGGCCATTGCAATCCGTAAAAATAAGTGCATTAAAGGTATTAATATTAAGGGAAATGAGTCTGTTAAGTTAACACAATATGCAGATGATACCACTCTTATCTTGGATGGCTCAAAGGATTCCCTCGTGCAATCCCTTAAGGTTCTTAAATCTTTCAGCAAAATATCTGGTTTAAGTGTAAATTATTCTAAATCATCTGTATTAAAGATAGGTTCTTTAAAGAATGATGAGACCATTTTACATCCAGATGCTAATCTAATCTGGTCTAAGGGCCCTGTCAAATTCTTGGGGGTAAATATTTCTCTGAACAAACAACTTATTTTTGAATTAAATTATGAGGTCCAGTTTCAGAAATTAAGCAAAATCTTAAACATTTGGTTACAAAGGGGTCTTACCCCCATTGGAAGAGTGTTAGTTATTAAATCATTAGCTATTTCTCAGCTCACATATTTATTATCTGTTCTACCAAATCCTCCTGATTCGTTTTTGAAAAAAAATTGAAAAGGTGTTTTTCAAATTTATTTGGAATGGTAAACAAGACAAAATAAACAGGGACACCATGTACAATAAAGTTGACGAAGGTGGTTTGAACATGACTAACATCTATGATTATAAAGATGCTATTAAAATATCATGGGTTAAAAGGTTTGTTGACCCTAATAATGAGGGCAAGTGGAAGATTTTGTTTGATAATGAAATTAAGAAAATTGGTGGTGATTGGATTTGGCAATGTGAGCCAGCTAACGTGTGTGATTTAAATGTAAATAAAATAAGCAACAGTTTTTTTAAAGATATTTTGAAAGGATGGTTGAAGTTACGTAAAAAGTATGAGATTGCTGATAAAATTATATGGTATAATTCCAAAATTAAGATTGGTAAAAAAACAGTCTTTTATAGTAGCTGGAGTAACAGTAATATTATTTTTTTTATCAGATTTAATTGAATCCGATCATTTGATGAGTTTCATGGAATTCAAGGAGAAGTACCATGCTGTGAAAACTAATTTTGTTGAATATTTTGGAATTGTTCAATGTATCAAAAAGAATTTAAAGGAGTCATGTTCTAAGTTATTTACTTTGACTGGTAATTATGAAAGGAAGGAACAGCTGATGACGGATATTTTATTAACAAAAAGAGTCTGTAAATTTGCCTATGAAAAGATGAGGAAGCATGCAATACCAAATGCGAAGCAGTACTGGGAAGGCAAGGCTCAATTTGATATTGATTTGTCACAGCCAATTAATGACTGGAAGGAAGTGTACTCATTAGCTTTTAAATGCTGTATGGACTCATATACAAGATATTTCCAGTTTCGTTATATTCATAATATTCTACCAACAAACTATTTCTTGTTTAGAATTGGTTTAATAGAAACTGATACATGTAGTTTCTGCAAAGTGAATAAAGAAACGGTAAAACATCTTATGTGGGAGTGTAATATAACAAAAGATTTTTGGAACAATCTTAGTGCATGGATGAATACTGGGCTAAATATCTTTTTCAATGTGAACTATCAGAATATATGTCTTGGCTTATTTAATGAAGATTTCGACTTTTTCAAAAATATTATTATTCTTTTGGCAAAACGTTATATTTATAGATGCAGAGTTGAAGAAAAGAAACTTAGTATTTATGTCTTTAAAGCATTGGTGAAAATAACTGAAAAATCCGAGAAAGTGATTGCAGAACGGAATGATAAAATGGCATCCCATAACAAAAGATGGGGGATTTTGACATTGTTTTCATAATATTGTTTTCATAATATTGTTTTCATAATATTGTTTTCATAATGTTTTCTTAAAAAAATAGCATTATGTGCCGATAGTAAAACTTTGTCTGGCACTTGTGGCGTCTGAATGTTGATGCCTTGTCTGTATTTGATGTATTTCTTGTAGTGTTATTTTTGTATTTTGTTAATTTATTGTTGTATGTTATAAAATAAAAAAAGTCCCTATAAACGGGCTGGAAAGAGAAAAAAAAGGTTGCAAAGTCACTCAGTGAACAGTGTCGTGGGCGGGAGCAAAGCGTGATAGCCAAGTGTGCAGAATATTTATCAGGTCTGACACCACCAAATTTTGCGCGTGGCTGAGGGTTAAATTTAGAAACCTATATAATTTATTTACTGGCCAGATGAGTTCGTTTGCTGGGCAGAACCAGCGTTTTCTACTCATCAACGAGCGAACCAATGACTCGGAATAATTTCTCAGTTTCACAGTTTATTTTCACTCTCCTTCCTCAATAACAATGCTACAAAAATAAACCACAACCTCGGGTTAATTTAAAATATCCAACAAGTTACAACTTCGCACAAAAACTTCAATGATAATTAGTGTTGGGTCAAGGGTCTACATATCAACTGTCACTTGGTCAAATATGTAACAACAGTCCGTACAACTCCTCGTCCTACCCGTACTACCACCTTATAACACTTCGGTTAACACCTATGAATGATAAAAGTACAAAAGTATGTTAATTTTCCATACATACAATATTAATAGTCACAATACCAGTGCATATACATAAGACATGAGCGATATAACAGCGAGAGAAAATTTAGGTTCTGCTAGATTGGTTCCTAGTCCCCATCTGTCCAACACGTCACTTCTCTTCTTCACTTCAAAGAGGAAAGTGACTCTCGTTAACCAAACGCACTTTGTCTGCTTCCTGGGTACACTTCACTTTTATTCACTTCAAAGAGGAAGTGGACTCTCGGTATTAACCCTACGCACTTTGTCTGCTTCCTGGTTACACTTTATTTTTCTACACTTCGCCTATCAGATCAACATTATCCTATCTTACTTGGTGTTATGACTGACCTCACAACCCTAAATACAAGGCTTTTACACTCAGCTTGACCCCCCCCCCCCCCCCCCCCCCACACACACACACACACCCACACATTTACGATGAGTGTTTTTGCCTTCCCCAACTTTTTAACTCAACCCACCCATCGATCATCAACATCGCACTGGGTTGAGTTTTACAAGACATAAATACAATAATAACAATATAGGCCTACGTATTACACGAACTAATGATGTACATGTAAGTATAATCAGATTTCAGGTGTTTTTTCTAATTATTGAGAACTCATTCAATGACATAACAAGTATTTTCCACCATCATTAATTATATACTACTCTGAAATTCAGCTACACTATGTACTATCCATCACCGGTCATCAACATTCATGAATTTCGACTAATGAACTCATGCACGAACTCCAGTGGAAAGTATGACTCACTTTTAAATAACGCACTTTCTTAGAATTATCTTATTCTACACGTGGTCACAGGTCACTAATAGGTATATCAAATAAGGTGGGGCCGTTTCAAAAAATCTTTAAAATCGTGATGCGTATCTCTATTTTAAATAGAAGTTGTCAAAAAAACATAACAATTTTGGTATCATATTAAAGACAATTTATCCAGCTACTGAATAAAAAAAGGATTTAAAGCCACATGTTTAGCAACAGTGAAGTTATCAATCTAAACGTCGAGTGAGTCAAGGGTGAGGCCGGTGGATGTGGCGCCCATAGGTTTCTACACAAAATAGCGGAAAACTAGAACTTTTGAAATTGATACCATTTTAAAAGTATACAAAGTTTTCAAACTTATATGTGTTAATAACATGTGCCTGCTAATATGAATACTAATATTGAATTGTTATCTATACATTCTCTACTAGAATATGATGTTCAATTCAGGGAGTGTTTTAATGTAAAAAATACAGTTTTATTCATTTTATTGATTAAATAATGGCCAAATCGCAGTCTCTCTATTTCATTTGTGTGACTCTTCGGTGCTTTTCTACCCTGGGTAGTAAAACATTAACTTCATTAATTCTTCACAGAATTGTTCATAGATTCATGAAAAATTGCTATTTAGACCTATTTTGGACCACCCTGTATTCAAAATAAAAGGAACTTTAATGATATTCATGTATTTCATTTTGATAAACATTTTCTTTTAAATTAAATAGTCAATGCTAACTAAATTTCATAGAATATTATATACAAACCTTCATGTTATGCATTATTTCATCATAATTTTAGACACCCTGTACTTTTCCTGTGTACATTTTGGGCAAGTGATTCTTAGCAAATGTGGTAGCACCTTCTGCGGTTGTTCTGATTTTGGTGACTATCTTCATCTAAACCATAATTGTACAAACTATCAAAATATTTTGTGAGGAGCAAAAACGATCAACTTTTTTATGTTCCACCCTGTAAAATGTTTACACACCCTGTATAATTTGATTCTTTTTTGCAAAAATGAAAAACCTTGAATCATAAGCTTTCCAACAATATATAGTTTGTGGGTCATTAAGTATGTAAAACTTAAGTTTTGTCCCGTTTAATCAAAATTGGTGCATTTCTCAACATTATTAGAAGTGAAACATTTTTTTGGACCAGTTTGTGACTATTGACCACGTCCGTATCGTCTATTTTATAAATACGTACTCAAGCATACAGTATAAAATCAATCAACCGTAATTACCTATGGGTGCTCACTATAAGATGATCGGTTTATCCCTTCTTTGCTCGGCTACCGCTGCGACCGTACATATACAATTGCCTATAATTAATATACACATAATGCCACGCTACTGTTATTATCCTGACTCTGCATCATACACGATGTTTACATTTTCACCCATTCTTCATGTGTGTAAAACCAATAGAAGACAGCCAAGTAGGCCTAATCATTATACAAATCATTATATCCACCATCTCTATAGGTACACACAATTTATGCAACTAGGCCTACACAAATCATCGCTTCCAAAAATGCGCCAGGCACAGACTACAATTTATTAAATAGCCTACCACTATTTTTAATCTATAAAACTCGCCACAAAATTAGCAGATGACAATGTACACAACTTAATTTGATCTCGACACCACATAACTAATCCGAAAACATGCTGAATTTACATTTGTAACAACAACCAATCAAAACGCGCCACCAAGCACCAAACCGCCAAAGTATTA